>VZTV01034378.1:0-50227 GCA_013400875.1 Anhinga rufa | reverse complement strand
TAATAAATTTTAATAAATTTTAAAATACTGTATTTTAAAATGTACTGTTAAGTAAATGTCAGCAAAATTATGTCATGCAGGTTAACTTCAATCGTGTCTCTGTTTAGGAAACTCCTACCAACTAAAAAGGATGCCTCTGCTTCCCTTTCTCCTCCTCCTCTTACAATACTTTCAACATAGGCAAAGGAGAAGAGTCACTAAGTGAGTGCTAATGAATTTCTCCTTTATTAAAATATTTTCAAACCAGAAACTGTGTTCCCAGCTCATTATTGCAGTAATTGTGTTTACACATTTATTTACTCAGCAATAGCTAAGGAACTTATTAGAACTGCTTCAATACACAGCAGAACGCAGTAGTTGAGCAGCAGCGAAGAGGACAGCGGAGAGCTTACAAGTTTAATTTTCTCACTATGTCCAAACTGTTACACAGGACCAGCTGGTTTCTTCCATGTATTTTTATTTATAGATGTAAACACTGCGTGACTGAGGACCTCTGCCCTCAACAGTGAACATTCTCTGGCCCGTGTTCCTTCTTTACTGCCCATGCAGCAGCAGCAATACCCACGTAGCCACACAGCTTAGTTACTACTACCTCCATCTTCTACTATCAGTCTTGAGGTGAGACATTAACAAAAAGGTCATTAATCAATACAAGGAAAAGATTGCAGAATAAATAGGGAAAGCTTTTGGAAGTTTTTCAGATTCTAGAAAAAAGTAAAAAGATAACTGTCAGTACTCTGTTTTAGGTATGGTATATATTTTAGAGAATTATTGCTGATAGCGTATTGAGCATCAGCAGTGTTCCTTCTAAAATTGACCCTGAAAGTAAGCGTAAAACAGCACAACTGAGCGCTAAACGGATGCTGCTTTATGTGCGTGCCTGCAGATTCATCTGTACAAAACACACAATATCTGTTGTGGGTTTTTTTAATGCTGCGTTAGTACCGAGATCTCTGAGTTAGGCCACAGTGTGAATAAAAAGCATAGCACTTGTCCTACAAGTCCTTCCCTAAAAATAAACAGTAAAATTCATGTCGGTGAGACTCAAATGGGAAAGGATTACATGATCAGGCTCAATTTTCACATTTTATTCTGAAGAATGCTATTTTCAAATGCAGGAAATACTGGTTTATTCAGCATCCAAAAGCACACTGTAAATGAAGTCCTACACTCACCTACATGTCCTTAAAATTAATGTAGTATATGCAAGGTATTTGTTGCATTAAAGAGCATTTTAAAAGCTATTCAGGATAAAGTTCTCATAAAAATAGACCCAATACAGCCAATTATATGGTTAACTGCTTTTCTGGATCAGTTCTGGGTTGACAATTTTGTCAGAGTAATTTAATCTACAAATCTACTACTACAGTTCACTAGAAGCCTCTAGATAAAATTCCTTATGGAGTTAAGGCCAGCATTTTCCAAATAAGAAAACTGAACAAAGGCCATGACCTAATCTAGGGAGGACCTTTAATACCCACTAGAGCATTAGGAACAGAGAGCAACAATATCCTTGAAGAGCTGTTCTGTATTTCCAATGATTGTTTTATATTTACAGCACATGTAGATGATGAAGGCACGTATTATTGATGAAGGGTAGGCAAATGTTTTCTACTTGATTCTGAGCTCAGTATTTCAGCTGCCTTTGAATTCCACCAGCCTCCCCATAAGTGCCAGCGTGGAATCCAGTGTGTGATGGTGATGAAGGCTTGAACAATATCTCAAAGACACCTACATGCTTGAGGGTGTTTATGTGCTGTGTATTAGTTGGAAATTATTTCATAAAATTCCTTTTGACCTACATGTTATTATGGAGGATCACATTTTCTGCAAGCAGATTGACAAGAATGCAAAATGTATGTTCTTCACACTAACCTTTTATGGAGTCTTTCTAAAAATATAATTAGCTAAAAGGACAAGTTAGAAATCGTGTTAATATTAATTGTAGCAGATGGAATTTTGAGGGGAAGCAGGATGGCTAATTTCAATTTCTTTTAATAAATCTATTTAAAAATAGAGCTGTACCAGCTGCAAGTTATTCCCAGCCAACTTGTATTCACTGAAGTTGAAAAAATACTGTCAAGCTCATGGGTAGCCAACTACTTGCTCGCAAATCTAGAAGCAGTAGTATAGGCCTTCTGAACTTGCGACTCATTGCACACAAACCCTTCTCCCAGAACATGATGGCTGTGTTAAACTGTGTCAAATCTTAAAGAGATTTATTCTGAGCATAAGAATTTATAGCACTTGTCACTGCAGGTGATACTGCCAAAGCTGTGCAGAATATCGGCAATTTCCCTACTCTGTAGTCATATCTGTGTGCAGAAAATGTGCTTGCTACCCAATACAGGTCTAGCTGTTATAAATAATTCTAGCTGTTATAAATAAAGCGCTGATTTACTTTAAAAATCTGGAGCCTGATCTGGCAAGGTACTGAATGCTTCAAATTCTTCAGACTTGTGGAGGATTTGAAGGTGCTTGTTTGCTCATTAGCTAACTACTTTTACTAGGTTAATTGATGTATTTATTACCATTTTGGGGGGAAATCCTCTCTCGCTTTCTAAGTTTCCACATATCTACGTATCAGAAGTAGCTCCCTTATTAGAGACAAGCCTTTCCTGCTGGAGTATTTATACCATTTCATTTCTTGGAGTGATTCATGGTATCCATTCGGACTCAGTTTCCTTCTTCTGAAGTTTATCTAACTCTAAGCTATTCAGGAGTTAGTTTTGACATTTATCCCACTAAGTTATAGACTGCCTCACCTCTTTGGAGATACAAATGCCAATTTAGCAGATCAGGTGCCACCTCCAGTGGCTGACTAGCCCACTAACTTGACTCAATGTCGTTAAACTTCCCCCACATGGTGACTCAGTTCGTGCATTTCAGTGTGAAGCACCTCTAGTCACTGAACCTTGTATTTTACATCTGCTCGTAAATTGATAAAAAATGCTTCAAACAGACTCATTCAATGGATTAATGCATGCAGGTCATTACTGGCTGTTAACTGAGATCTGAACTGATGGAAATTAATTGCTTTGGGATTATGTTAGTTTGTGGTAAGGGATCCTCACAACTTTTGAAGGGAAATGCAACAGCACCACCATCTCCTCATCTCCAAAGTCTGCTTTGAATTTCTCTACACTCTTTAGACAATCTTGTAGCCAAAATATTGTTTCTAGTCAAAATCTAGTTGCATAAGCTCTAGCATTTGGCATTTCTGGAGGTCGTTGCTTATTACTGTATCGGTTTCAGGCTTTAATCATAAATAAACCACATTCAGCATAGTCTGGTTATGCTCGAAAGAGAGGCAAGTCCTTTCTTCAGGAAGACGAGAGGTTAATGTCATTTTGTGTGTATAACAGAATGTAAATTTCCCATTTTATCTGGTTATATATATGATTCAACTAAGTAGGGAGTCTTTACAGCAATACCATCAATTTTTTTATTACTAAGAGCTCTCGTGAGTATTGCTCACAGTATTCCAAAGGTTATGCATTGTTTTCTGTATACATTGTAGAATTGCTTGCTACCTGATATTGCCGCCTTAAAATCCAGCTGGACATTATTATCAACTATTTAATCTTTCTTATCTAGGGTTATTTAAAGCATGCTTTCTAAATAGACATGGTTAAAGAGGTAGGCAAGATGAAGGCAGGTATACTAGTACTAAAGCTCGTGTCTCAGCCTTAGTTGATATACTAGGTGCCAGTTTTATAAATTAGCGCTTTTTATCCATACTTGGANTCCTTAAATTTTGAAGTAAAACAAAATCTCTATCCAGTTAAATATTTCTGACTTCAAAATGGCACATGGCAAATTCAGGCTGACACAAATCACTATAGACAGACAGATTTCTTTTAACTTTACAATCATATCCCTACTACCACATCAGAAGATGAGCTAAGAAAGCAGCCTTTTCTTTCTGCAAAAGCCAGACTAAGATAAATGTACTGATAATAAGGCTCTTTCTTAACAGAGAAAATATAAATACAGTGATTGCCTAATCCTTGTCAAGGAAAAAGCAATGGCAAGTGTTTAGAGCTAATCTAATTTTTACATAACTTCATTAAAAAGGCAGATATTTCTTCTAAAATTCCATTTCATTAATATTCACTTGTAAATGAAATACATTAAGCAATTGTAGAAAAATGTTTAACCACCAGGCTAAAACTGCAAACAGTCCCCACATCTAGTACTCCATGCTGTGGGTATTCAGCAGGCTATATGTGGGTCCTGAGTCATTAACTGGCCTTAAGGAATATAATCTTGCAACTGGCAAGAACAGGAATTGCTTTATTTCTTTTATTTTTATATAAAAATATAAATATTTATATATTTCTCATACATATAAACATAAGAAATACATGCTTTTTCCCATCAGATAAAGCAAAAAAAAACCCATAATCAACAATCTGGACTTATTATTTGTATCTTCTTTACTCACAGCAACTTAATCATTCTGAGTGTAGGGAAAAAATCAGCTTCGCTGACTGCGCTACCATAAGGCTATCAGCAAAAGAGTCATGGAAGTGTGGGAGAGAGAATGGACTGAAGGCAAAAGGAGTTCTCCTTATGTTTTCTTGGCTATCTCCTTGCTCAACAGCATCATCACTTTACAGTCTGCTAGGTCTTTCCTTTAATGCTGCACGCTACAGGCATCTTGCAGTAATAATGTGTTCTATGATACATAGCCTTTCATTAGCTTTACTTAGAGACTTTTGTCCTTATTACCCTTAAAGAACAGCTCTTCAAATGGCCAGAATGTATTAGTTAGTTGGAATTTATTATCACAATTATTTTACATTAATGTACCCTGGATGATTTTTCTTTCCACTTTTTATTCTTGAAATGCCTACTTTGCTGTTAATGGGGGAAATTTAGCTGACTATGGGTGTCTTCTGGGCCATAAACTAATTTCTCACAAGACAAACAACATTTCACAACAGAATGAATTTAAGATTTCTTTAGAACATTGGCTCTTTTTACCTGTTAGAAAAGTCTGTTTGGAAGGTTAGTCAAAAAGTGGAAGAGAAGTGTACAATCGTGTCTGTAACAAAGCATATGTTACTTAAGAATGGGGTTCATCTCTCCTCACTCTGGCTTCTAAAAATTAGACATCTGGCAAAACTAGTCAATTCTTTTTTCTTCAGTGGAAAGAAATGAAGTACTTCCAGAAGGCGATTCCTCCCATATTATGGAAGACATTTCAAATAGCTGGGAATAATAGTCCACAAAGAGCACCGTCTCCCTCAACTGTCTAGAAAAAGTCCTGATTACTAGACTAGACACTGTACTTTTAAGTCATTGAAGTAAGCAATAGGATTCTCATCTTCTTTGTCAATACGACTAAATGAAAACCACAGCATAACCTTACAAATAATGGGAGTTTTATGTACGTCAATAGTGTACATGGACAATTTGACAATCCAAGGATTCAGAAATCAACTTTCAATCCATTTTAGTTTGGTTATGGGAAAGGCACACTGTAATTTCTGTTGCCTAATTTGGAAAATATTTGAACATTTTCAGTTATGCCTCTGTGAAAACTTCATAGAGCATTCTGAAATTTCACATCTGATCTAGTTTCTACAAAAAGGGGCAAGAAAATTTTGCATGGAATCCTGCAGCCACTGTGATGGTTCTTTCTATGACGCCTTTGCCCTAAGCTTCAGTCTGCAATGGACTTAACCAATCCACAATATTATTTAAAGAGTAGTTTTCTGCACAGCTCAAGAGAGACTAAATCATAAATAAAAAAGCATAATAAACTGAGATGAAAACAAAGCAGCGGCTGGTAGGGACCTCATTAGCAATTGTTTATAGAAAGTCTGCATTCCGTTAAAAAAATTCAGACATCATATAGAACCTTGCTGCAAAAAATGTCAGAGTAACAGAGATTGGTAATAGAACAGCCCAGTTAAAAAAAATAAATCTATACTGCCACTTTATGACAATATTAACAAATTATGAATATAATCTTCTAAAGAAATTTATGACACAATTTCAGAGTTGAGGAATATGGGAATTGTTCTATTGCATCTTGGCCAACAGTCTGTGCACCCCATTATGCTTTCTGCAACAGAAGAGTCACTACATGCTTCAGAAGATTCTGTAGAATATCAGAGCAGATTCCGAGCCCATTTGACTCATGACTTCCATCTCTGCATAAGTTTTTTTCCCTTTCTCAACTCTTTTAACTACTGATTTTCTTCTCTGTATACACTTTGACTCCTCTCTTGAAACTGTTTAAATCTTGCTCTTGATATTTTGTATGACAATGAATGTTCATTGTTAAAGAAAACTCAGTGTATTGGTTTAAATTTCGTTTCTTTCAATTTTCAATCTTTGTTTTTGATGCACTATATGGAAAAATGAATAAAAGTTCCACAACTAGGTTATCTGTACTTGTGTATATCTTCAGAGCATGCCTTCTTATGAATCTCTAATCCATATAGTTCTCATTTTTTCAGTTTAATTTCTTTTTTCTGACTTCCATTGCTTCTATTACATTTTTAATCTTTTGACTTGTATCTTTTATTTGCATCATATCATAGACTCATGATGATGCATAACACACAAAAGCAGAAAGTGTAGGGTGGGACTAATGTAGATTCATATTCTGTGTTAATAATAATTGTATATTCTTTTTAATTTTGTTAATATTGATTTTTTTTTTCCCCTGTTCCTAAAACATTGTTGTCCTTGGAAAAGCAGTGCCCATTAAAAACATTCCACAAAAAAAAAGAACATTAGTGGTGACTACACTGACTAGGATTCCCTAGTTTGAAGAGAAGGTGTACAAGGCAAAATCTGATAACGACATGATAGATGTAATTATAAAAAAAACTCCAAGCGTGATGCATTGTAGGCATATCAGAAAACAAACTTAAGGCAGGCACAATATAACAGTGATATGTAACTGTGTGTGAAACTTGCTATCACAATATATCATTGAGACAAGTGGTTTAGTACAGGTCAAAGAAAAGATGAGACACTTTGTAGCTAGCGTTTCCTAACAGAATACAGAACTATTAAATGCTTTACTTTTGGGATTAAGTCATAATGTGAATTTTGCCTCAGGTCAGGAAGTGTTATTCGTCTCAAATAATAACCCTTTACAGTTCAAGACTTTATAAAGGCTTCACATTTTTTCTGTGGCATGCATTTACCACTGCTGGACATCAGGATGCTTGACTACATTGACAGGTGCTCTAATACAATTGTGTCTATAGCATGATTTGTACATAAGATCTGCTATTATATCATTTTCTCTGTTACATGGAGGTAATCCATTATAGCCATCCATATATAGTTCCTGAACATGCTTGGCATCTTACTGACTAATCTTATCAAATTTTTCTTGTAGTATACTGTACTGATTTCCACCGGGATAGAGTTAATTTTCTTCCTAGCAGGTGGTATAGTGCTGTGTTTTGGATTTTCTGTGAGAATAATGTTGATGACACGCTGATGTTTTAGTTGTTGCTAAGCAGTGTTTACACTAAGTCAAGGACTTTCCAGCTCCCCATGCTGTGCCGGGTGCACAAGGAGCTGGGGGGGGGCACGGCCGGGACAGCTGACCCCAACTGGCCAAAGGGCTATTCCATCCCACATGGCGTCATGCTCAGCATATAGAGCTGGGGGGAGCTGGCTGGGGGGCAGCGGTCGCCGCTCGGGGATGGGCTGGGCATCGATCAATGGATGGTGAGCAATTGCATCACTTGCTTTTCCTGGGCCTTGTTTCTCTCTCTCTCTCCCCCATTGTTTTCCTTTTCATTACTTCTGTTATTGTTGTTGTTGTTGTTGTTGTTGTTGTTGTTATTATTATTATTTCAGTTATTAAACTGTTCTTATCTCTATCCATGACCTTTCTTACTTTTGCTCTTCAGATTCTCTCCCCCATCCCACTGGGTGGGGAGGGTGAGCGAGCAGCTGGGTGGTGCTCGGTTGCTGACTGAGACTAAACCGTGACATATGCGCAGTGTATTCTAATCAGTAGTACCTTGTGGGTTAAATTTTCTTTTTTTTCTTTTAGTCTCAGCTCCTATTTAATTTTCCAAAGTCTTTAATTCTTCAAAGCTGCTTTGTTTTTCTCTAGAAACTATAAACCCTGGGGCAGGTACATTTTTTTTAACATTTCCTTTAAGTGTCATAGCAGGTTACATCTGTCATAGTTCATTAGATTATAAAATTATGTGATTTAAGGAGGCATCTGATGACAGGTTACGACGATGCCACAGGGCAATTGCCAAAAGTTTAGAAAATGAGCAATACTTTTCAAGAATGACTATCCCTTATTTGCACTGTTTCTTAAGCAAATAACTAACTACACCAAGCAGTTCCTGTTCTTTTAAAAATAACCTTTGTTCTTACTGCTTTGCCCTGCAAGGCACCTCTCTTGTCACCAAAGCAGTGAGACAATTCATATGGAGTATTTGGAAAAGGCAGTGGAACACTGTACTTCTTTGAATGTTGCCCTCTAAAATTCGCCTAAGAAAAGAGGTGCAAATTTAAAGAACAAGGAAAACTAGCCAAAGTTTCCAAATTGCTTTTCTAGAATAATCTTGTTAAAATCTGTATTACTCTGGCTACCCCTAGATCTCTTAAGGCTTTAAACTATATTAAAAGATACCAATTTTATTCCAGCATGCCTGTAAGGAGCTACAGTGTCAAAGGCATGCCTAAACAGAAATGTTCTCACAAATACTGTTAGAAAAGGCATTTGTAAGGACACTGCTTCTGCATGGTCACACCTTTGCTATTTAAACAGCCAAGAAGCCACCAAATACCACACAGAAATGGAATACCGTATTGGCAAGCCAAGTACTGTCCCAATACAGTGATAATGATCTTATCTTCATATTATTTGTTGCACCTTATTCAAATGGATTTAAAAACTTTACAGAGGTGGAATTTAAAAGCATCTGTTAGTACTAACATTCAGCTTCCTCTTCAAGTGTGACACAAAATGTCTGGAGATTAAGTAGGGGTAGGGACAGTTCAGTTTTAAAAAGTAGGAGCTACAAACATGCTAAAAGTAAATAGTTCCTGAAAATTCCTGAATTAGTGCCAGAGGAATCCATTAGAAAGTGGGATTCTGCTATCTGAGTACTGAATTTGAATATGCTTTTGTTTGTTGTTATTAGTGAAAAGACACATTAATACAAACTGCCATGAACATTGAAAAAGTACAGAAAAATGCATATACCTACTGCGTCACCCTAAAAAATGTGATTTCAGTGAAGCCAAGACCCGTGAAGATTCTGAGATGCTGCAGCTGGGGAGGGCAAAATGTCCTCTTTGCCCCTCTGCATCTGCGTCCCTCTCATCTCTCTTCTCCAACACTACACTTTGAGATCCATCTTCCCTTCCACTGAGAGACTTTGGAGACAGTGGATGAACTTTATTGCATACCTTTTGGAAACGTTTAGATAGCAGGCACTCTTTGGTGAGGTGACTCACAGGAAGCACACATTACTCTCAGCTGCCTCTTGTAGGCTCAGCCCCCCCAACCCAAGTCCCTAAGAGGCCTCAGGTGGTGTCTGGTTTAGTGTCTAATAAGAACAATAAATCAGAGTCTAAGGACATTAACAAATGTTAGAAAATCAAGTACTAATAAAAGGAGTGAGTTGGATCTGTGCGTTTCTCATGGTGAGGATGCTAGTGGCTTTATTCTAACAAACCGGCTTTGATTAGATTTTTTTCTTGGGAGTGCTGTATTTCAAAACAAGGCTTGAACAGGTAATATTGTACAGGATATTATGTATGTGGTATTGTGCATTTCTGTGAGGTTTTTTTCAGCCTCCATCAAGTACACAGTGTTCTAGTTTACAGGAGAGGAAGGTAAGTTACCATTCTTGCAACTCAAGTAAATTGCAGCACCTGATTCAAGCCTTTGAAAGAAGTTAGTTGCTCATTTTGAAGTAAGATGACTTGGCTAGATCATTTGTAGACTTCATAGCAGTCTGCATTGTATGGTATTATTTTTATAACTGCATCTTCAGAAACTCTTCAAATAACTGCTCAAAGAGCATAAATCAGTCAGTCTTTAGTACATTCACACTAGGGCAAATGTATTATAGTTGTGTGCCTGTGTGTGTTCTGAATGTTATCTCTTGCATATTTGGGAATGCTTTTATCAACAATTATTTGTTTTACCCTAACTGAGAGTAGCTGCGTGTCACCAACCAGTCAGGCATTTAAGGAAAACTTTTGGTCCACTCACTAGTTGATTCTTAACATAGGTAGCCAAGGAAATCTCTTCAACGTGGGAAAATAACTGCTCTGACTTACTGCAGGAGCTCAAAATAGAAATAGGGTGAGATTTTATGTCACCAGTCACCTGGTGACTATTATCAATAGCTACCACACATACTAAATTAACTCTAAAGGCAATCCAAACAAGCACAGCTGCAGTTAGGTGAGATCTGATCAGGTGTTAGGTTTTGCTGTTGGGGAGACCGTGTTGTGTAGTTGTTTGTTTCTTAGTTTGTTCCTTGGCGATGTCGGGTCAGGAATTTCTTCTTTGTTTTCTTTCTGCCAGCTGACTACCTCATTTTTCACCTTCTATAAATCCCTAATTCTTAAGCAGAACTAATCCCTTTTGACCAGTCACAGGTTTCACTACCTTTGCCCAAGACAGACAACCTTCATATCACCTTCCATCCTACTTGCTGTGGTATTCAAATTGCCTCCATGTAGTTTATGCTGAACTAGAAAGTATCAATTGCATTTAATCTTTGTTACAGCATCCATTTTTTTTTCTCAGTTTGCTAAAATGTATTACTGGGTTGTTCTTTGGGCCCATAGCACCACCTGAATAATGGTGCTTTCCATTAACTATATAAATCTTATTTATAACTTAAAATGATAACACTGTAAAAGTCCATTTCCAAAGAGAAAATTGAAGCCATGATAGATGGAATATTGTACCAGATCATCAAGGCAAGAATAGGACCAGTGAAACTGCTCCCTTAGCCTCTTTCCATGGCCATTGGCAAGAGACAGATATAGAAGGCTATCATGTGTTGCCTCAAGTTCTATATTCATGTTTCAACTCTAGGTGCAAATCTGAACATATTCATCCTATCCCTTCGCATGTAACTCTAAAGCTGACAATTCCTGTTTCATGCCTCACTTCCTTCGCAATGTCTCAGTTGTGAGAAGAGAGACAAAGCTGTAATTTGTTTTGATCATTTGATATTTTGTTTGTTCCTTTTCTAAACATCAGTAGAGATATAACTATTTTAAAAGTTTAAATTTTAAGGAAGACAGTAAAAACATAACATTCATTAGACAATAATCTCCCCTTTTCACTGCATACAGATAGACAGCAAAACATTAAGACTGACAGATGTGTGATAAGGAATGAATCATCCTAACTCACTTTCAATCGTTTCTCTTCTAAATTTGTGTTTCGACTGTCAAAGCTTCTGTACTGTCAGCATCACTCATTACCTGAACTTTCCATAGGGGCAGAAAGATGTACTTCGGGCCTGATCCTAATGGGATTTGTTCCAGGTTTCATTCATTTCACTATTAATTGGACACTGTTCTACACATCTTGTCCTATGACCTAGTAGGCCAGATTGAAAGAAAAGATCTAAAAGGTCGTATGAATATTTTCTTTGGTTTCTTTACCCTCACTTCTACTGCATGCTAATCGGCAGCGTGACCTGAAGCATGCAAGAATCAAGCAAAGAGATAGACTTAGCCCAGAAACATCAGTGATATTTTACTTCTCTCTCTCTGAAGAAAGTAGTGAATTAGATGGTTAGAACACTTTTTTTCTCCTTCTGATCTTTTAACTGGATTATCAATGTCCTCCTTTTATTTTCTCAATGGCTTATTTTAAGAGGAAGGGATAATAGGAATCCTAATGCTGCTGTATCCTTGAAACAGAATTTTAAAACCTGTGATGTAAAAGGGGGAAAGAGGATTTAATTGACTGAAAAAGCAGCCAGAGGAGTGGGCTGGTCTCAAGACAAGCAGTGTAGGGAAAACCAAATAGTGCCAGACAACCTTAGTTCAACTGATAAGACAAGCAGCTAGAAGATGCTGATTTGGATAGAAAGAGGCTGGCAATTATTTGAAAATCAGGAGAATAAAAACTAAAAAGCAGACAGGAGAAAAAGGATGAGAAAGGAAAAGATATAAACTGAAAAAATAAACTGAACCGCTTTTCTGTGTGCATTTCTATTGTGTGTTGTATTGTGTATCTGCACTTAGTTCAAAGAAGAAGGCAGCGTCCAGATCTTAAAAATTAGCTAGCTCAGCTATACTTAGCATGCATTGTGTCAGGCAGAAATTTTAAATTTATTTGGACAATCTTTTCCTCTGTTCTAAACAAGGTGGAACCACCCTGACATCATTACAAAACCCATTGTGTGTAGACATAAATTGTTAGAGTAGTCATTCTGTTTGTTCCGCTTTGTATTTCCATTTAAAAGTAGACAGTAACACAGTAACATAGCAATATTGTAAATATGAGATCAAAATTATGCCAATTAAAGCAAATAGTTCAAAGTCAAGCCCAGAAAATCTCAAACATCTAAATTTTAAAACATAGAGAGTATACATAATATATAAAACCTTGCTATAGAATATGAATGAGGTTTACAGACGCGTAGTTTTTCAGCTCTCATATTTAAGCTGTCAGACATAGATGGCAATTAAATAACAGTTTGGAAGATACCTGCAAAATAACCCTCTATGACATCTCTTTATGAAAAGTATTTTCCTGTTGAGTATATAGAAATAAGTTACACTGGAAACATCCATTTTCCATTTAATAATCTAACTTATATTTGGAAATAAACTTTAGGTCAGAAAGGAGACAGATTATTATCCTTCAGAGAATATGAAAACACATCTTTAAGTCACCAATTAACTGCAGGACAGATCTCCAGATAGCCTACATTAGTGTCTCACTAGGGAAAGGAATTAACTTTTAAAGTTGATTGAATAGTTATCTGTAAAAAATGTATTGCAAAGCAAAATTTTGCCCTATATATTCCATACAGATCTTTTTTACACTACATTTATACTAAAATGTCAAATGGCTTGAGTAATGCCAAGTTCTAGAACTCAGTTCTGAAATACACTTCATAATCCTGGTTTTGAGACTTTAGCAGCCTAGCAATGTTTATTAATTGTAAAACTTTTGGACATATCAGAGTGCCTGCTTTGTGAACAATGCAAATTTAAAATGGAATTACTTGGGATCTAACTGGTTGCATACAGACTGCAGTCTTCAGCATCTTTTAAGACTGTGCTCTAAGTGTTCTAATATTGAGAAAATCATGTTTCCAAAATTTAGGATGACTAGTTCCATAAATTTGCATAGTCTTAGGAGAAAAAGATTACCTACATGTGGATGAAAACTAGCAAACCCTGCCTAATGTTTCTTGCCTTCTGGCTCTGTTAAGAGTTTAGAACAACAGATACTTTAGTCAGGATATTTTGACTATAGATGATTTTTGTTATATATATTTGCAGAATAATGAGTTTTACTTTATTTTCAACATGGTCTTGTTGCAGGCTTGCAGAGCACACTGCAGCTCTCAGAAATGACATGGATCATATTGCAAGTGCCCATAGATCCCCAAATAAAAGAAGGTTTGAAATGAACGAGCACCGTCTTTAAAGGACATAGATGAGATTTTAAAAACATATCTCAGAGATGGGCTTTAATGTTTTAAAGTGAACTACATGTCTGCTGAAATTTTCAATAGTATCCTGATGCTAATATGCAAAGAATTTGATACACACGCAATTTAATAATTACTGGTCTACTTAATGGTTTGAGAAATGCATCTGTAAGTGACTTTGGAGCCACAGTCCCAGTGAAAGGAAGTGAGACTAAGGTTCTAAGCACGTAAACTAGAAATTCATTGTGCTCTTTTGAGTATTTTCTTTCTTGTGCTTTCTTTCATATTATATGAAAATAGAAAGCAAGTCTGGATTCCCCAGTATATGAAAGCTTCTGTTTATTTTTAGGCATCCAATCAGCTCCCTTCATATTAATTAATTGGCGCTCCTAAAGCTAAGCATATGTTCAGTCTAGCTTAGGGCACTCATAATGGTCCCAAAAAAGCAATCTTTTAAATTTAAAGATCTTCTTCTATATACTGGCACTATAGGCACTTTACAATTAGTTTTAATGATTATTAGTCATCTAATCTCCTCAACCACCTACACATTGGTTTCAAAATGCTTCTTATATTTTTGTTGTTTTGTGGTTAAGCACGGTCATCTGTACAGGTTCTGTACAAATGGTGACGCTTCATCTACAGCAAGAAATGCAAAACTATTTCTGGATTTCAGCAACATTGTCACAAGTTTTTCACAGTCTTACAACAGCAAGAAATGTTAAAAGCTCTTGATTCTCTACCAGAAAATTGATAAAGTGTTACCTAGTAGAAATCTTCCTGTAATTTGCAATCTCATGGCAGCATTCGGTAGTGGTGGATTTACTTTTTGTTAATGTGAGTAACCAAAAAAAACAGCCTCCGTTTACATCCAGAAAATGGTAGGTAGCTACTGGATCTGAAATGTAGACAGCTGGAATGATACAAGATGATTATTTTCCCTTTCTTCATCATCGTAACAGATTGTTAGCTATTGCCACTAGCAATTTCTTTACACTCAAGTTGTGCTTAAATGTAGAACAACTAAGATACTGTATTTTAGCCTTGAAAATATTGTAGTCATCCTAAAAATTCTTCTGAAAGCTGCCAAGTATCACTTCTTCGTAAGTTTAGAATATCCCCTGGTTCTATCAAAAGGAAAACCATTTCAAAACTCATGACAATTAGTCTGTTAGGAGCAGGACACTTTATTCCTTACATGCAGACTGCTGACTATGAGGGAATTACAGAGGAGATCGTATCACAATATTAAATGTGCTTCTGAAACACAGAAACTCAGGCCAGGCACTATGTATCAATTACTGATATGACGCCCCCAGGGAACTACATTACCTTCCATTAATTACAAAGTATTAGCTCTAATCTCCTATAGCGTGATAATATTGTTTTACATAGCTAATGGGCCCTAAAGGAGTGGTTCATTCTTCCCTCCTCCACTGTTTAGAGTTCCCTAGCCAAAACACTGTAATTCTACAGAATCTCACCTCACCCAACTCTACTTCATGGCTGAAAAGAATCCCAGTTAAACCACAGATGGTGTTTCTGTAAGGAGAGCTCCAGAAGAAGCTTCGCAGAGAAAATAAACCACACAGCAATAAACCACACAGCTGTGTCAGTTATCCTCAGAATGCTATCAGTTTCTACTCAGATGACTGATTCATGCTGAATCCGTAAGTTCATTCCTTTGCTAAAAGGACTGATAATGCATTTTTAATTTCAGCTGATAGCCTGTTTTTTTCTAATACTCTTTTTCTTTTTCTTTAGTAACTTTTTAGTTGTTGATTTTTGGGTTTGTTTCATAAAAACTGTGACTGGGGAGGAGCTTCCAGTGAAAGGAACAGACTTTGGAGTTTAAGACAAAACCACTAAAAATAGTGAATCTCATAAGCTTTCAAATATTTTTTAAACTTGACAGTGTGAATCTTCTCTTTAGCTGATGAATATCAGGAAATAACATAAAATTAAGTGAACAGGCATAATCACTGCTTTGCAGATTTTTTCACCCATAAGTATCAAGGGAGATCCACTGAAAAATACGTTCCTCATTTGATTGATTCCTGCTCAAAACCTGTTTTAATATAGAATTTCAGTGAAACGGAGGGGAAAAAACCCTCAAGTCTGTCTAGCAGAGGTCAGGGATGAATGCATGCCAATAATTTAATACATAATGCAAATAGTAAATATAGTAAATGAAGGAGCACAGCTCAGAGGACATGAAGGTTTCCTACTTGCAGCCAAGTGCACTCGAATGTCATCTGCTTGCTTGCGGAACAGCTAAGCAACTATGGAAAAGAGTATTTTGCAAAATGATTGATGTTTTTACTGATAAAAATTAGAAACCACTAGCTGCTGCTTTCTAGTTTCCATATGCTGTTACCAACAAATAAGCAGCAGACTGACAGTCAACATTAAAATATCAATGAATAAGACATTACACTAAAAGAAGATGACCACATGAACCATCACCTGCTGGATTAACTGGATTCACCTGAGTTCCCCAAGGTGAGCACTACCACACATTCTGTGTGTCAGTGGTGAAATGGATCAAAGAAAACAAGGGGATCCGTGACTCTGACACGATTTGCTCTTGCCAGGCAACAAATACACCAAAAACCGTAGGACTGAGAGAAGAAAAAAAATTATTTGGAGATGGTTCCTTAGCGTATGCAATGTACAGTGAGCCATCATTAATAAAGTTCTGTTTTGCACATAGTGGATAAACAATGTAGATTTTGCTCTCATCATTATTTCAAGAGTATCTTAACAGTAGCAAAACCCACCTGAGACATTAGTTAAGTTTAAACATAACTTTAAGTACCTGAGTATCTCTATTGACTGTAATGATATTATGCAGTTACTTATGAGTGCTGGTGCAGAATCCAGCCTGAGCATTCTGCTCTTTATAGAATAGTTCAATGAGAAAATATATTGTTGTGGAGTTATTTTCTTTATTAGAATTTTTCAGAAAGAAGTCAGTATTTAGACTGGGTTAATATTCAAATGAGAATTACTACGCACATACTTCCATTTATTGAGATAGTATTTTAATTTGATTTTAATGGCTGTAAAGCGCTCCAAGATGTTTGCAGGGATATTGTTATATAAACATAAGTGGCTGATTATATTATGAATTTTTAGCATGTCATTTTTAGTACAGAGGAAAAGGAGTTAGAGAAGTGCAGGTACCGGCAGACTGGAATTCTTCAGCGCTAAAGTGACCATAAGGCAGTGATAATACTCTGTGCAACCCTGAGTCCTTTTTTCTTCCTCATATTTGCACAACGGTTTTATTTTCTTTTGTGCTGTATTCTACGCCTTAAGTTTACAGGCTGGAGCTGCAGAAATACCTCCTTAGTGTGTTTGAATTCTTTTTAAAGAAAATATCTGACATAAAAACTGCTGCTCTTGAAAGCAAGAGGCTGGAGTATTGACATGAATTCCATAAAAGCGTAAAAATCTATCATGCAAGCTACTACATATGGGTACTGCTCCTCATAGCTGATTCCCAGCGTCACATAATCTGGACATTTATTTAGCAGTTCAAACTGAGATTACTATTTCGAGTGCATAAATGAGAGCCCACCGTAATAAATCTATTCAATGTATGTGAGTTAGCACCTGCATTGGTATTTTTAACTGAAGGGAAGATGGTAGCAGTGTGCTCGGCTCTGTTATACTTGAAGTAACAGCATTTTATTTAATATTACTTTACGTCACTACTGGAAAATGGCTTAAACAAACAGGCTTTAGAAATTCACTTATTCATACTGTATCTTAAATCAATTTTAATTATAGACATCACCTCAATAATGGAAGTGTAGAAATGGCTGTGACTACATAGGACTGGTGGAGACTGTGACTGTGGTGACATAACTTAATAAAATGTTCGTAGGCTCCCGGCATATCTCCAACTCCCCACACCTCTGCCAAACTACTTGCCTGACACAGACAAAAGGGAAGATGAAATGAGTCTCTCACATAAAAAGTCTATGCAACATGAATGCACTAATTCAGGTCACCAATAGAGATGAAGACACTATCCTACCCCCACTGATTTATAACAGATGAGGATCTAGTTCTTTACACAAACTGTCACCTAGTGCATGCAGATTTCAGAGACACAGGAACCTAAACGCCACAACTGGACGGTTGGTATTGAGCCAGCGACAATCAGTTTCAAAGTGAAAAATCAAGGAGAGATTTCTTATATGCTAATGTGTGTTCAGTTAATCAAATACGGAGAAGACATTTTAAAGCCTTCCAGTGAAGATGCTTTTTAAAGAACGATACACATTTTCTAGCTATCAAAAACTACTACGTGTGCTATCATTTTCATTAAGTGCCCTGTAGACTTGGAAGCGTCATACTTCTTCACATTGTTTTTCTTGCGTGGTGTAGTGCAATAAATTGTTATAGCGTTTTAGCCCAGTGAGACATAACCTAACACACCTCTCCATCATTGACTCTGCTGCTATTTACATGCTTGGAAGGATGCCAGGGGACAGTATGATATTTTTTATTAATACTTCTACAAATATAAACAACTGTCTTCCTATATTTCATGAGACAAGGCACATGATTAACAGGTATTTCCTTCTCTTACTTATTTATGACAAAGTCTTTGTTACTGGGACATCTGGAGGACAATTCTTACAATATAAAGTTCTGTAGCTCTTCAAAAGACCAATGACAATTACCATTTTTGTTCGATTTTTAGTGCTATGTCAATATGCATATGACCTCACATTGTATGATCTGGTGTTTCAGGCTGCCTGGACATCAGCCAGGATATCCTTACCTATAAGTTTATTAGGATCCTAAGTATTTCTGACAATTGGAAGGAAAATATTCACCCTGATACCTTTTTAGAGCTAGATATACATATATGTATGGATACAAAATGACTATAGATAAATATAGACATACACATGTATGTATAAGTTAAAGCACAAAAATACATATAACTCATTCAATATATTATAATTTTTACTAGAGAAAGTCACTGTCTATCGATAGCATCCATGTAGAATTCTGGTTGGTTTAGTTTATCTGATGTGAGTGTTCACAAGCATCTTTTGATAGAGAATATCGGGTATGCAGGAAGGTGAAGTATAATCCACAGTGAAACTGTAGCTACAGGGCAAGAACATTCCCATCACAGTCTAATCCAGACTACTGGATATTTTCAACCTACTGTAAGTAAGTGATCTGATTTGTATCCTTTTCTCCCTTAAAACAGAAAATTGTATTTTACCTGTTTTACATAGGCATAAGTAATTTGAAGATTTGCCCAGGCTCAGACCCTGATTCGCTGCCTTTACATGAGGCAGAATGAACTGGAGTTCCTGCCAATTTAGCCCCTGGCCATAGTAATTAAATAACACTGGCTCCTTGTGAAGTTGGAACTGGAGGGAGCGATGTGTTATCCTGTCTCCTGAACAGTACCTGTCGATCATATCGTCATGCTTCAGCATGAACACTCCATTTCCCCCCTAGGCAAAAGGGGGTTTCCCCTGAAGATTTTTTTAGTGGCTTACATGTCAGGAGACGATTCTTTGTGTGTGCATGCTACTCATGATTTGATTGACTTGTTCATCTTCTGGAAAAATCTTATCATTCGTATCCCTACTGTTCCCCTTCCCTTCCTGGGAAATCCTATTATATCTAAGCAGTCATATGTTGGTTGTTCTTTTTTCTTCCTTAAGCAAGGATTAAAACAAAACATCTCTAACCTGTGTTCAGTTATTGCTTTCCTGTCTTGTCTGTATATCACAAAGAATCAAAACTGGCGAGAGCTACAAATACGCCATGAAGTAGAGCACATCATTCAATCAACTGAGATAAGAGTAGACACGGAATTAACTCGAATCAAGTCACAGAATCATTGGCACACAGCATAGCAGGATACACATTGATTTATACTTCAATATGTGTTTAACTTAATTCGGGATTTATAGTTTTTCACAGTGAACTTCTGTACAATTAGTCAAAACTGCCCAACTCAGACTACATTGCCAAAGCAGCGTGTAAAGTATCAGTTAAGTGGCTCGGGTTTAATAGGAATCCTAAACAATACCCGCTTAACAATTCTGAAATACACTTCTGCAAAAGAACTTCTAGCCTGCCTTTTTTATTTATTTATTTTATTTAAACCTGTGGTGTGAAACATAGATGGCTTGGCTAAACTTACATATGGTTCTTCTTTTTTTTTTAAAAAAAAGTGACTTTCTGATCTAAATTTTATTGTTGTCAGAAGTTGGTGTGTTCACATTTTGTGTAGCCTTTTTTTATTTTGTTTTTTTATTTTTTTAAAACCCTTTCCAGGAAAGAATCCCAGCGATGAGGAATTTGGGATGTAGCTCTTACATATTACTCCTGTGCCTGTTGGAAACTGTGTAAGAAGACAGAGGGCTGAGGCTGGAAGCAAAAGGACTTCACTTTTACTATTACATATACAAGCCTGTTCTATAATAATGAAAGCCAATAACAAAAGCGGTTAATTGAAACAGGCCTGCCTGCCTGCCCTCACCATCCTCTTAGAGCAAGCAACGGCATCTAGCCCCACTGTTCCGTGACTTACATAGCACCAGTGATTTAAATACTATTGTTCTATGTCTACACTCTGTAAGCCAGATACTTACACGTGTCAAAGAGTACACAGAGCACAGGTTAAAATTGCTCCCTGACTTCCTTTGACATTAAAAGCAGACCACTGAAGTACCAGCTTCAACTTTTCGTTATGCAGACGGATTGGCAGAGTGAGAATAAGCCAGGATGTGAGCAGAACTGCTTCCTGTTCTCCCACTGCTGTACTACCTAGCAAGCCTTCTGAGGTGCAGAGGGGGTGGTCAAATTCTCCTCAAATTTTTTATTAGAAGGTATTTAGTGAAAATTTGTTAATTGTTTTGTATTTCACTGGGCTGTGACTCTTAAAAGTTTCTGAACACACATTTAAACTCCAGGTTCTCTGGATTATCTGTGCACTATGTTTGATCCTTTCAGTAGGTCGTTGTTTATGTAAGAGATTCTTTTGCCTTTGTAACTAAGCTTTTTTTGTGTGACTCAGTCACACAAGTTTGAGACTTATCCTGCTTTACTGTGACCTCTCATGAGTTTTGTTACTTTAAGACCTTGTAATTTGGTTCTGGAGTAAACTGAGAGAAAAACATATATTTCTAGCCCTTGTGATTGTGGAGAAAATCCTGAAAATGTGAACAGTGTGCAGTATTAAGGATTAGAAAATTATAGTAAAAAATTAAAAAGCCCAAAGGTTTTATTAATTTTTTATCTCATATTTTTTAAGCTAATCATGATTTTTAGCCTTGAGGTTCACAGCACAACGTACACCATTGTGGTATTTATGTAACCATATGGGTTTGCCAGTCTTTAACTTGGAACTACACTCAAACTTTTTACTTATTTTAAGGAGAGTAAGAGTTTACTAATGTTTTTAGTTCACAAGATGACAGAACTTAGTTCTGCCTTAGGGAATTCCAATAACTTCCTAAGAACAAAGTAAATTGAAATAATTCTGTTTCTACCTATTCACCACATCCAAAAGAGAAATTGGTGGTTACTTGAAGATACCTACTATCAAGGTAGGGGCACATTAATCCTCTGCATTAGATTTTTCTATCAGGGTGTAACATGTCCTCAGACTGAACAACATGCTCTCTGCTTAGAATGATTGAACTGAGCGCTGTGTTAAGAATGTGGCTGGAAAGAAGACAATCATTTCCGAGCTGAAAAAGAAAAAAATCTGTCTCACATCACCAACTGCATTGTTCTAAAAGTTCCTCTAGAAGAAAGAACAAAATCAACCCATTCAGTTTTGTACAGCAGAATACCTGCATTGATACAAGCTGACTAGAAAGACCAAAACCAAAGCCCGCAGACGGGCAGATAAGCCATACAGTAGCGTTACAATGGGAAAGACGGAAAATACTCTACATTAAGGTCAAAATGCAGGGTTTGTAAATTGAGTGTCTAACTCCACAAAAACATTTCCTGAATCACTCCACTTGATTTGAATTTTTATCTAGAAAACAAGCTTCACCAAATACGGCTGATTTCTTCTCCTATATGCTCTCAGGTCATGGTCTAACTCTTCTTCAGACTACTTTGAGCCTGGGAGACTGAGCATCAATCCCCTTAGCTCCAGAATTTCTATTTCAGTGCTAGAGTCTGGATCATACGATCCAACCTTAGCTTTGTCTGATGTCTTTCTTGCCCACATGGTGAAAGATCCCTTGTCCTGGTTTCAGCTGGGATAGAGTTACTTTTCTTCACAGTAGCTGGTATGGGGCTGTGTTTTGGATTTGTGCTGAAGCAGGGGTGATAATGCAGAGATGTTTTAGTTGTTGCTCAGCAGCGCTTACACTAGTCAATGACTGTTTCAGCTCCCCGTGCTGTGCCGGGGGCACGGGAAGCTGGGAGGGGACACGGCCGGGACAGACGACCCCAACTGACCCAAGGGATGTCCCACACCATACGGTGTCATGCTCGGTGTATAGAGCTGGGGGAAGAAGGAGGAAGTGGGGGACACTGGGAGTGATGGCGTTTGCCTTCCCCAGTCACCGTTACGCGTGATGGAGCCCTGCTTTCCTGGAGATGGCTGAGCACCCGCCTGCCCGTGGGGAGCAGTGAATGAATGCCTTGGTTTGCTTTGCTTGCGTGCGCGGCTCTTTCTTTCCCTATTAAACTGTCTTTATCTCAACCCATGAGTTTCCTCACTTTTACTCTTCCGATTCTCTCCCCCATCCCACCGGGGGCAGTGAGCGAGCGGCTGCGTGGGGCTTGGTTGCTGACTGGGCTAAACCACGACAGTGTTTTTGGTGCACAATGTGGGGCACGAACCCGCGACCCTGGGACTAAGAGTACCATGCTTTACTGACTGAGCTAGCTGGGCTGAAACCAGGACATCCCTTTTCTAGATCAAACTCAAAATTCAGAAACAGATTCTGAGTTAGCATTTGGAAGATCCTTGATTTTTACTTTTTTTTTTTTAACTTTGGTGCAGTACCTTATCTCTAATACTATCAGGACTTTCATGGCTGAACTTCTCAAGGATATTGTGTCCACTGTACTCAATTAAGATCAATACTTGTTTCAGTGAGCTATTCCATCAATAACCATCACCCACGTCCTCAGCTGCTTCAAAGAAAAGGGCGAGAAGTTCTAATTACTTGGAGAATCAGTAATTTACATCATTCTACCTGTTTTGGAGGTTTCTTTGTCTTGTTTTTTGTTTGTTTGTTTTTTATTTGTTTGTTTGGTTTTTTAATTGTAGCTGCAACTCTGGAAAGTCCCATTTACATAGAAACTCACAGTTCTTTTATAAAACTTTCAATAAGCTTGGCCTCAATCATACTGCACGGTAATGAATTCCATGGACAAATTACATTGTAAACACCACATATCTTTTTATTCCTTTGAAAATACTTGCTACAATGCCAATTGAATCAGCAGTTGAAACCAAGATGGAATTAGTGCAAGAGATATTTAGAAGCAAAAACAGGGAAATATTTCCAAAATTCTGGATGGCTGAACACACAGTTATTTTGTTCCCAGTGTTCAGACACCAGCTGTGTACTACAAGAGCCTTCTGGATGGAGTAAAATTAGGTGTGTGGCATTTCACACTTTCACTGTATACGAAGCAGTCAGATTGTAAATCACAGAATGTCTGTTACTTTTTTTTTCCTTTTCACAACAGAACTCCTGAAGTAAATGTTTGTTGATTTATTTCTCATACTTCTTCTAGAATTCATTTTTATTCTCCCTTTCTGTAGATCTACAAGAACTTTTAAAGATTCTCTCTGAAAAGTTCAGAAATCAACCATTTATCTTCTCATCTGGCAGAGCTGCTATTTGGCTAAAGTAAGTCATCATCCTCAGGATTGATATTAGAGCCTCTCTGATGCGAATAAATATGAGTGAAACAAGGTTAAAAGTTTTATTATAATAACCATGTAAATCTACCCTTTGTAATATGATTTTTAATGCCATATAGAAAACAAAAGTTTTCATATCCCTATTGTAATCATTCACAGATTTTTAGAATCGTTCAAATCTGAATGCTTGCAGTGGTGGTATAATGCTAACTTTTAAGTGTTGTTCATGCACCCTCTTGGCAGATGGATTTCAATTGCTTTTCCAAACATTCCTTGGTGGTTTATGCTGAGGGCCAGATTTTCAAACTGCCAGACACCTGGCTGATTATCCAAAGAGGTAAAATACCATTTCCATGGGATTTTGGTGCAAGGACCTTTGAATTTCCCTCTGGCACCTTTTGATATCTTTAAGGGGATGAGGTAAAAAGTATTTTTCAACTACTGAAACAAACTGAAATAGGTCCAAGGACCATCTAATCCAGATGACTGAATGTCATTCCTCCTCTCCCACCTGTCAAAATACTATAATCGAATGGGCCATAGGTACCTTGCTTCTTGCCTCAACCACTCCTCACATCTTGAGTACTAACGTCAGCCAGAAACGGAGGAACTGAAGGAGAATTGGTTTATCACATTGAGGGCATTTTGGAGGAGTGTGGGCCTTAAGGGCTGTTTCTTTTCAGCTTTCTGTAGATACCACTTACAAATGTTACTGTCTTCTGTAAAGCAAGTGACCCACTGGAAGAATGGACCCTTCTTAAAATATCTCAGAGCTGTTTAACAGTACAGCTTTAGTTTACATCCAGATCTATGTGTGTGTTTTTCAGTAATTGTAGCTAATGACAGAGACCACTAAAGGGATAATGCAATAAATTGTCCCAATCCTTCATCTCTGCACACATGTAACTCTGACCCAGTGAGGTGAAACATTTCTGGATTTGGGCTAAATGCCACTTGAACTAACACTGTTAGCATTCTTGTCACTGTAGCCAAGGCAGGAGCTAACATCCCTCTGCAGTACTGAGAACCAGGTGAACTGAAAGCAGATGTATCTTTAAATACAACCAGTTCCTTTTTCTAATCTTTGCAATAATGTAAGTTAGGAACAACTGAAAACATTTACCCTGGCATATGTATATTGAAAGTAAAAACAGAGCAGAAATAAAATTATAGGCTCCCTATTCAGTTTCTTAGGCAAGGTGATAAAATTAGAAATGTTTGCACTATTGCCTACTTTACATATGTACATCACTGAGTGGTTTTTTTGTGAATAAATATATACTCTAATCTAAAATATACATTATCTGAAAGTATCTGGAATGTAAAACACATCCTATAATTTTGTTAATGACAATAGTATTACAAAAAATGAGGACTAGATATCATCATCCTTACTAGAAATGAGGAGTTTGTCTCATGCATGCCCAGGTTGACTAGAAAATGTTTTTCACCGGTGTTCAGGGATAGTCAGTGTTGTGATGTTGTGAACTGGGTCCAAGAATAAAGCCCAAGACTGTTCATCTGTAAGGTGTTGTAGCTATTCCAGCTACTCAAACTTATATCAAAAATTGCTGTAGCTACCTGTCGTGGTTTAGCCCCAGCCAGCAACCCAGCCCCACGTGGGATGGGGGAGAGAATTGGGAGAGCAAAAGTAAGAAAACTCGTGGGTTGAGACAAGAACAGTTTACTAATTAAAATAAAATAGTAATAGTAATAATGGTAATGATAATAACAATGANCCACAAGTGATACAACCACTCACCACCCGCTAACCGACACTGCCAGTTCCCGAGCCGCGATTGCCCTCCCTCCCGGCCAACTCCCCTCAGTTAATATACTGGGCATGACATCATATGATATGGAATATCCCTTTGGCCAGTTTGAATCGGCTCCCTTGGCTGTGCCCCCTCCCTTCCCGGCTTCTTGTGCCCCCGGCAGAGCATGGGAGGCTGGAAAAGTCCTTGACTAGTTCAGCACTGCCCAGCAACAAGTAAAACATCAGTGTGTTATTGGTGTTATTCTCATACTAAGCCCAAAACACAGCCCTGCACCAGCTACAGTGAAGAAAATTAACTCTATCCCAGCTGAAACCATAACACTACCAATGGATTTGCTCTCTTTTTTTGTCATGCAATAATCCAGATATCCATCTACACATTATCAAAAGGTTAGTATATATAACTCCAGAACTCCTGTACCACAATATTGTTTCACTTGACGATCACTTGCAAAGTAGTATGTCTACTGATTTATTCCTTCTGTCCCCTTTATCCATGCTCATCCACCACTGGGTGAAGGAGAGAGTCAATAGTTAGCTCTTGGCTAGGACAGACAAGTTAAGAAGCACAGATACATGTCTAGATCTGTAATGTAATGAAGAAAGAAGGCTCCATGACGCCTGTGGCAGGAATGAAATCCTTTAACAAGCATGCTTCTGTTTCAGGCTTCATCTGTGCTTCCCTGGTCAAAGGGCTCTGAGCCAGTTCTTTATGTTCCATTACATCTGGCAGTGTTTGGGGAGGACAGCCCCAAAATGCAGACACTGTCTCAGGATACAAGAACAGCCTTTGTAACTTATTATACTACTTCCCTTCATTAGTTTCATCCTACAGTTGATTAAATGTATGTGCTAATGTGGATTGTCCCAGAGAATGTATTGCTTGTCATTTTACTCCCAGTGCTGCCACATGACGTATCTGGCTCATGTGTTCTGGGGAACCTCCCAGTTAATTTTCCTAATACTACAGTGTGGGGGCACCCTGATAATATCAGCCTCTGTTTTTCTATTTTGTATTCATCAGTGGACAGAATAAACATCGTACAATCTTTATACTGAATTGCATCAATAGCAAATGCAAACAGTGACTCATAGGTAAGTGACCTACAGGGAAAATGTAATATTACGGTATTATGTCTTGAAAAAATTGAATTATTCAATTTTTTAAAATATGTTTACAAGTAATTTGTAAACAGGAAAATAAATACAATTCAGGTGTTTCCCTACTCACTGTAGTATCTGTTTTATATCATTCAGCTGAGAACAGAATTAAACCTATTTACTTGACACTTATCTGTAGTCCATCATTATTCATATATATGAGAAAAATGCTGAAAAGTCACCTGTACTTGAATTTGCTATGCTAAATGTATGGTGACCATCCTGATACTTGTTAAAGCAAAGTGTAACTCTCCTGTTCCCCTAATCACATCTGCAGATGACTTCCCAGAGAAATACAGTTATGCCTACTACATTTTTGGCATGGATGGCAGGCAGGATCTTCTCTGAGGCTTCTTCATGTCAATGACCTGGTCTGTCCTTCACCACAACGAACAATATTTTTGCCCTCTGTGCAAAAGCAAAGATTAGCTATGAAGCCACTAGACTAGCACTTTGAAAGCTAAGTGCTGATCAGAGTGACAGCCATTATGAAGTGACATATTTTAAATGCACTTACTCTAGATATTCGTAACTGTCATGTAAATGAAACAGCACTGCAAATTTTGTGAATAGCAAATACCAGTAAGAAATACGTATTTATCTACCTTATCACTGTTCTCTGTTTGCCAGTCTTGCTCTGGCCCCATGCTATACCATGAGCCCATCAACTCACTATAGCTTCATAAAGGACCAAACCCAAACTAATATAAATATATTTCTCAAACAGACTAAAGCCTTGTAGATCCATTATCTCATTCTAGGACTTGGCTCCTATGTTGCAGTTATTTTATGAACTAATGGACTTTCCTTGCTAATTTTTACATTGATGGTCTACGCTGGCTGGTTCAAGATATACCACTTTGTCAGATGAAAAAGTTAACATTCTTTCAAAATAATGTATGCAGTATAAATCAAAGTCAGAGGAAAAGACAGGGTTAGTAACAGAAATCTAATCAACTGTTCTCAATATTGGAAATTCAAATGGCATCTTTTTTTGTTCTAAATGGAGAATTAGCTTTGCTGAGAACATACTCAGCGGTAGTAATAATCTTACATTCAACAAATATCTGTCACTGCAAAGGATTGCAAAGCCATTTACAGAATGAAAGACAAGCTGAACCGGTCAGATGAAGTCCTTTGAAAGTTTCTGACATTATCCTCCTTGAACTGGAAAGAAATGCAGATAATATGAAGAGGTTCACCTACTGACTGAGAATAACATATTCTTGAATCATGGAGGGTGTGAAGAAAAATGAAGAATTACAGAGAGCATGTGAGTGTGTGGAAAAAACAGCAAATTGAGCTAACATGCCTGTGTGTCATGGTAACCACCCTTGCATGGCTTCTGGTTCCATGGTGCCGTACAAAATACCACAGAGAAAAGCAGTGAGGGACAAGCTTATTGAGATATTGACTTACTGGAAAATAGAACATGTTGAAAAGAAGCCCAGGGTGATGATTCACACAAGATAACACAGTGCTGCACAGAATTTGTCAGTCTCAAAAGCAGTGAGAAACAGGGCTCCATAACAGGTCACGAGAAACAATTCTGAAGCAAAGTGGACAGTCTGGACATTTTGGTTTGGGTCCCCGCTAGTTCAGTCTCCTTTGTACAATGCCATATTGCGAAAGGCACTAAGATCTCCTGTCATTTGGAATAAATCATATTCTTATGTAGACCTTAATTCTTGCTCCCTGCTGTAAGGCAGAATACTGTTTGCTTATCAGCAAGTGCTATTTTTTGCAATAATTCTCTGTTTTTTGAGTGTACTTTGTGATGTGCGTTCATATGAGAAGGAAGGTTATTTGACTTGGTAATACATTCTTCTTAAATCCTGGGGATTTTTTAATGACTCTGTAACATGTATTATGTATTCTTTTCAGAACAGGGAAACAATAGTATATGCACAGGTATACTTATCTTCACCTGTTTTATATGAAGGTTTAGGTTTCTTTTTTCACTTTAACATGGAGTAAATCTACCTTTAAATACTGCGGGTAGGTAGGTAATCACCCTGGAGCCAGCATGGGGACTGTATCATCACCGTGTACACCACAAGCCTTGTGTTTATGAAAGAATATGGATGTCCTTTGTTCCCTATAGAGTATGACTCCCATGCACTCAAGCTTCTGTATTATGCTCCCTTTCACCCACTACTCAGCAATTCTCCTCCCCTCCCTAATTAGGGTGCAAGATAAATCACTTCTGTTTACACAGAAATTTACTGGTTTAGTTCCAGTAGCGCGACCTTCCTGCAAGCACATGCTAGTCTTCCCCATTGCTTTTGAAACAATGCAGAGCTACACGTCAGCTGGTTTGGCCACCTTGCAATCAGAACGCAGGTCACATCCCTCCTAGTTATGAAGGACGGGGGATGATTTTGGACTGAAAAGCTGACAGGCTGTGACCAGCTTAAAAATATACCTCTTTTGTCTCCTTCAATTACATTCCTTCATGAAGCCACAGTGACCCAGTGGTATTTAAAGGATGAGACCCATATCTTTGCCTTTGCATATAAAGATTCAGAACAAGAAAAAATAGAAAACCTTCAGGGGAAAAAAAAAATATTTTTTCCTACTCTTTTTCCATTTTGTGGCTACTGGGAAAGTAGTTCCCTTACAGTCACCCATGAAAGCAGCCTGCTACCACTTGGGAAATATTTTCAAAATCCTTTTTCTTAAATTTCATCAATTTCAAAAGTTAAGCTGTCCAGTCAATGGATAAATCTTTTAACTCCTGTGTTGTACATGTGCCTGAAACATCAAAGGCACATTCCCAGGATCATTCCAATCATAGGTATGTAAGACAAGCAGAATGCTGTTTAAGCATCACAGTGTAATAACACTAGTAAAAGCCCCAGTTACCCCAACCTACTGCAATATTGCTCATTTTGCAGCACATCATTTCAGTAACCTTGCCTCGCTGAACCACTTGTGATTGATTGCCACCATAGACATCAGTGCTGAAAGTGTCACTCACACACTTGCATTTATATTCTGTTCTCATCCGTCTAACAAAAAGAAACGCTTGCATATTTTTGACAATGATAAATTATGAGCCATTGAAGAGAGCAAAGACTTAGTTACTCTTTTAGAAAATCACATCCTGGACAAATATCTGCATGACACAGAGGATTTGACAGGGAACACAGACAGTAGCAAATGAACAACAGCAAGGCTGGCAAGTAACCTCATTTCACTTTCCTTTCCAGCCACACTGAAGGTTATCACAGGTCTTGCGTTCTCTCATAGGACGGTAGAAATAGTAATATCGCCTACAGCAAACCAGATGAGGATAGGCAGTAAATGAACTTCAGGACTCATGCAAAACATTTAGCCTCCTTAATTTCTGGTTACTGGTTTACAGTTGGAATTAAATGGCTCCGTTATGAAGATGAGAAGCAGTTTGGCAATCCGTGATAACAAACTAATGACCTTCTAAAATAGTGCTGGCCAGAATTTTTCCAATCAAGATGTCCATATGTTGATTTTGAACATTTTGTTTTCCTGGAATATCTCAGTTTGATAACCCTTCCTCAAATGTAAGAAAGAAATAATACACAAAACTGGACCCAATTGCTCAGTCCACTCCTTTTAGTCCCTTGCTCCCAAAAGCTGTAATTTCACTTGAAGATTAAAACAGAAGAAAGACACTTTTGTCAAAAGAATTCCAGAGCACCCTGGTGTTCAGCATTGGTTCTTGTGTTCCCATATAATCAAAACAAAACATTAAAAATGAAGTCTAGAGAAACAGGCAGCTACATTAGAGGCTACACTTACAAATAGCTTAATTCCCTATAATTGGATTATGTGTCTTAGCTCACCAGTTCTATATGCTGGTCCTTAATACATTTTTCTTGTTATTTTGGGTACCACATATCCAGTATAAAGACTGTACAGACATTTCAGAATATATCAACCACGTAGAAAGAAGTGACAAATGTCTTCAGTGTAGCCAATTCCCCTCTCAGGAGGACTCTGATTCTTGGGTACGTCTCTTTTTGTTTGCATGGCTAAGGATAAAACATGATATGTGCTGGAGAAACAAATATTTACGTAAGCCTATATGTCCCTATGGTTATGCACAGTATCTTATAAATGTGGGTTCCAGAACAGTAATAGCTTCAATTTGCTTTTTGACAGCTATATTTCTATAAAGAAATATGCAACCATTAAGACTTTTGGTAGCAGGTGATAAGAAGCAATTTTACTCCATTGCAAGGGGAACAGTAGTCAATTCGGGGTAGTCCCAAGATAAAGCTCATATGAATAACAGGAGCATTCTCAAACCACTACAGCAGATATTCCTTCCCTATCCCTGATAATAGTTGACATTATGCAAATTTCTTGACAGCACAGAGGTTTTTGTACCCTGACTACTCTCTTACGCACACCAGAATTAATGTGAGGTCAGTGGAGTTACTCACGAGTTAACGTAGTTACAAATCAGAGGAGAATCAGTTTCAGGATTTCCTTTGGCTCATTATCTGACACAGATGTTTAGTCATATAGTTGGTTTCCTTTTTAAAAAAGAGTTACAAAGCAAAGCTCTCCATCTAGCTATTAAGCTAGGGGTCTTCTGAAGGTCATTTTCTCTATGATCTTGATACATTCAAGAAATTCCTCTCAGAACAGAGTATCTACATGAATATGTGAAAAAGAAAAGAAAATAACTTTTATTTAGTCTATAATTTTTATCACACATATCTCTACCGTCTGTTTTGACTTTCAAAGAAAGTAATTTTTACTGGAAAACTCAAAAAGTATGGATGATGTACCCAATCAATGCATACAAGCTAGTTTATACTATACATGGCTTCACCAAGGGCAAGCCCTGCCTGACCAACCTAGTGGTCTTCTATGATGGAGTGACTGCATCAGCGGACAAGGGAAGAGCTATGGATGTCAGCTATCTGGACTTCTGTAAGGCCTTCGACATGGTCCCCACAGCATCCTTCTCTCTAAACTGGAGAGATACAGATTTGATGGGTGGGCTGTTCAGTGGATAAGGAACTGGCTGGATGGTCGCATCCAGAGGGTAGTGGTCAATGGCTCGATGTCCAGATGGAGACTGGTAAAAAGTGGCGTCCCTCAGGGGTCTGTACTGGGACCAGTACTGCTTAATATCTTCATCAGTGATGCAGACAGTGGGATCGAGTGCACCCTCAGCAAGTTTGAAGGTGACACCAAGCTGAGCAGTGCAGCTGACACACCTGAGGGACGGGATGTCATCCAGCCAGGACCTGGACAGGCTGGAGAGGTGGGCCTGTGAGACCCTCATGGGGTTCAACAAGGCCAAGTGCAAGGTCCTGTCCCTGGGTCGGGGCAGCCCCCGGTATCCATACAGGCTGGGGGATGGAGGGATGGAGAGCAGCCCTGCGGAGAAGGGCTTGGGGGTGCTGGTGAGCGAAAAGCTGGGCATGAGCCGGCAATGTGCGCTGGCAGCCCAGAAAGCCAGCCGTGCCCTGGGCTGCATCCCCAGCAGCGTGGGCAGCAGGGCGAGGGAGGGGATTCTGCCCCTCTGCCCCGCTCGGGTGAGACCCCCCTGCAGCGCCGCGTCCAGCTCTGGAGCCCCCAGCACAGACAGGACATGGACCTGCTGGAGCGGGGCCAGAGGAGGCCACGGAGGTNGGTTGCCCAGAGAGGTGGTCGATGCCCCATCCCTGGAGACATCCCAGGTCAGGCTGGACGGGGCTCTGAGCACCCTGCTCTGGCTGGGGCTGTCCCTGCTCACTGCAGGGGGTTGGACTGGATGGGCTCCAAAGGTCCCTTCCAACCCAAACCGTTCTGTGATTCTATACCACATCATAATGTAGGCCCAAACTGTCTTTTCTGTAAATGTGGACACTGGGAATTTCTGAAACTGTGATAAGGCCTGTAAAGTGCCATGCTTTGGCAATGCTGCAGCAGTCAAAGCTAGGACTGTTACTGAGATCTTAGCATAAGAAAAGAACCCTAACAAGGGGAAATCCATTGTAAAGAAAACTATATGCTAATTTTTGCACCTAATTGCAAAAAAAAAAAAAAAAAGAATAAATCTGGATTTAGAAAATATCCTTGATACAGTGTTAATGAAAAAGAATTATTAACAGCCAGCTAGGAAGGTGTCATTCCATGAACCAGAGAGGACAGAGCAACCAATTTTTACTTTGAACAGCTAAAGTCAGGCAGTTAAATCTGCATGTGGAAATGCATTGCCAGTAACAGTAATAATATTTTCTGTGCACAAAATCATGCAAAGTAATGGCGTTAGTCATACAAAACCAAAATGAGTATATAAATAAATCCTGGATGGATCAGAGCCATAAGTGTTTGAGTGGGTGATTCTGTGTTTAAACACTTACTGAAAACTACTGCAAAAATCTGAGCTGTACTTGACATTACTTCCATTTTGGAAATAATAATGATATATTCATGTTCTGCATGAAGATGAAAAACAAAGTTCGTGGTTTTTTAAAGCACCAAACTCCTCTAGTTCCCAAAAAAGCTTTTTTTTTTTTTTTGAGCATCAAACTCCTCTAGTCCCTGAAGTAATCAGAAAGCCTCATTTCAGAAAAAAAAACAGTAGCCAATGGATTAAAGTAATTGTCAAGGTCAAATCTTGCTTTATCTTGATAAAGACTTTCAAAAACCCTTTTGTTGAAAAATTCCAAACCAGTTTTACTGCAGTTTCACTGGGTCCTTGGGCTGCTTGAGCTTCTTAAAGAGTTAAGGAACTAATGAAAAAGAAAAGAAAAATAAAAAAAGAAACATATCCTTTCTTGATCACCCTTTCAAAGCCACTTCACTCTGTATACAATCTGCACTCTAAACACTACAACGCATATGTACCAGGCCAACTTTCAGCTTCAGCAATCTCAGCTTTCCTAAGGTGGCACTTCCCAACATCAAAATAATGACCGTTGTTTTTTTCAGAAACATTACTAGCCCATTTTGAATGACACAAAATATGAGGCACCATCTAACATTTTTCGCTGTCCTTTTCCTGCAAATTGATGTATTTGCTACTATGGTCACAGTGACTTGATCACACAGTAACAAAGGCAGCCAATATTTTTTCTTCTAAATGCTCTTAAAGGTTTCCAAAATAATCTGGGATTTTGGGGAGACAAAACTTGAAGTTATAAAAAAATATCTGAATACACATATGTATATTATGCAGGAAACTACCTTTTCTGATCAACTCTGGCAAACTAAGTGCGTACAGAAGTTCGAAAGTCAAAAGCTTAACTGTGAGTGGCAGCATGCAACCCACAGAAGGCTGCATCCTACAGAAACACAAAGCAGTAGTTTTCATATACAATTTAAAGCAGGATAGGATCAGATTCCTGGTTCTTAAAACTATTACGATTTATGGTTTAGAGCAAGAGGGAAAGAGAAGAGTAGAGATAATGCAGAAAAAGAACAGCAGCAAATGGAGGAAAAAACATAGTTAATAGTTTATTTTTTTCTCCTTCACTAAACACTTCCTCTAACTTACCAGCTTGGAATTCAGTGCTACAATCTTGCTTTAGGTATTGGATCTAATTGCAATAGCAGCTGGTAACAATTTCTCAACTCCACTGAATATACAGAATATAACAGTGTATAAAATTAAAGAGCACTGCTTTTGGCAAGCAGAACACGGTGGTAGTTACGCTGCTGGGTTGGGGTCAGAATTGTGTGAGCCCAAGAGCGCATCCGCAGCTGTTGGGAAACTATCATTCAAATTCATGACAGGTACATGCACCAAGGGTAGAATTGGGAGAGAGCAAGGCAGCAAAATGGAGTGCTGAAGTCTCTGGATGGAACCACAGAGAATAGGCAAAACTGCAAAGAAAAAACCATTGAATAATGCTGTTGTGGTTTAACCTGGCAGGCAGCTAAACACCACACAGCCGTTCGCTCCCTCCCCCGCAGTGGGATGGGGGAGAGTCGGGAAAAAAAGCAAAAAGCACGGGTTGAGATAAAGACAGTTTAATAGGACAACAGAGGAAGAAGAAATAATAATAATAATAATGATAAAAGAATATACAAGACAACTGATGCACAACGCAATTGCTCAGCACCTGCTGATAGATGCCCAACCCATCCCCGAGCAGTGATTGCTGCCCTCTAACCCAACTCCCCCCAGCTCTATATGCTGAGCATGATGCTATATGGTATGGAATAGCCCTTTGGCCAGTTGGGGTCAGCTGTCCCGGCCGTGCCCCCCCCCAGCTCCTTGTGCACCCGGCACAGCACGGGGAGCTGAAACAGTCCTTGACTTAGTGTAAACACTGCTTAGCAACAACTAAAACATCAGCGTGTCATCAACATTATTCTCATAGAAAATACAATACACAGCACTATACCAGCTACTGTGAACAAAATTAACTCTATCCCAGCCAAAACCAGGACAAATGTGTTCATTAGATGTGTCAATTGCTGTAAGGGGTGGAAACCACAGTTTTAAAAATAATATTATTCTGCTGACAGATATTGATATCTAGAACTAAGCAGATACTGCTTTGCATATTGGCAGAGAGGTCATGTGTAAGGTGCATGGTTAATTCCATTTTATGGGAAAAGGGTTAGGCCAGAACAGAGCAGAACACCTCTCAGCACGGGCAAATCAGGTGTTATGGTACTGAATTATGAAAAGTTGTAACTTACCCAGAGTAAGAAAAACATCTAAATATCACAAAAAAAAAGAAAGCATTAAGTGAATCAGTGAAAAATAACACCAGTTTTGACTGGCATTTTTATGGTGGTTTTATACCTTAAAATGCAAACACGTAAGCACTGGAGTGGTAAAATCACATTTCCCCAGGTCTCCAGTCCCTGTGGCAGTCCTACCACATCCCAGACATCCCATACAGTAAAGTTTGCTTTCCGTTTTAGTAAATGAATAGATCTAAAAACAGAATTCCTGGACCTGTTAAACAGACAGTTTTCTGCATGTTTGAACCCAGAGAGCGTCAGTCAAAGTGGCAATCTTACACCCAAAACTTTAGGCAGGCCACAGATGCTGCTGATAAAACAATGTTTAATTTATTCTCCAGTTGAGGACCCGTTGTGATAATGGGTCATGGTTTTCTGAAGAAAATTACACGGTGAGGTTAGACCACATTGTGTCAGATACGGGAAAGGTAACATCTAAATTTCTGCTAGTGGCTAATAGTTCTGAAAAAATTTAAAGAAAGCAACGGTTTCTACTGGACCAGGAGAAGCAAGAGTAAGAATCTGCTTGAACTGTGGTACAATGACAGCCAAAAAGAACAGAGCCTAAGCCAGCTGGGTAGTGCTGGGTACACGCTCCTTTCCCAAAATCTATTCTTCAAGTCGTTCTGGGCAAGTATGTTGCAAAACTCACCTTGGATGACAGAATTTTTTATAATAGGCAGCAATGCTTTTGACAGAGCTGATGACATGGCAATTTTGTATACTTAAAGTTTTCACGAAGTAAAAGGCAGCTAATTCTGGAACTGATCTCTAAAACCCAAGTGAGTGTAAGACAGCTGTCGGCTTGGGCTAGGAGAAGACAGGCAGCTCTGTGAGAGCCTTGAGTGCAGTCAATGTTTCTGAAAAGCTAACAAAGACAAGGGACAGAAAGAGATGTGCGTATAGTCTATAACAAGGACCTGCTGTAGGAAGAATGGTTTATGGGACTGACTTTGGGACTATGTGTCAGGACACTTGGGCTTAATTTTGGTTATGCCACAGACTACCTTTTTGCCAGGGAGATATCCTGCTTTACTTTATTTCTTGAAATATAACTCAAAGGAAATGATCTTTATGATTTTCTTCCCAGCCAAAAATATTTTGTAACAGAGTGAATAATTTTGAAAAAAAATTGAAGCATTTTATAGTTTAGTTTAAATTGTATTTAAAAGCATGCAACATCTTAGTGAGCACTAATATGAACCTAAATCAAGAAGTGGATGTTGAACTCAGGTTTTCTAAATACTTTCTGTCACTACAAATTAGTCCTGCAGCTGACTGACTATTCCCTTCCAAGTTGCCCTAAAGAAGACAGCAAGATCATACTGGAATGCACAGCCTTGTTTCCAAGTTACATGATGTAAGAAATCATAGAAGACTGAATCTGCAACCTTTGATACACTTTAATCAAAAGGTTGCCTTCTGACATTTTAATCAAGAGGGCAAGTGACTGGGTTGTAACACAGAAATGCTATCCTAAAACTTATTTCCACATGTGGATGTGCACATTTTAATTTCATGTTTTGTCTTAATTTACCTAGAATACTTCAAAGTTTAGAGTTTCTAAAAAACTATTGTATTGCATTCTTCCAATGTCATAGACATAGAAGTAACTAGCAAGGACTGAAGTAGGAAAATAACTGGTTAATAAAGGGACAATCTTCGTCTAAATAGGGAGAATAAACAGTGTTCTATAAAGTCCAAGATTTTTCTGAATCACAAATATTGTGGGTCTGTTAAAATCAGAAAGGAGCCAACAAAGGAAGTGGAGAAAGTACTATTATAAGAAACCGTTATAATCAGTTCTCAAGTTTGACTGCTTTAACCCTGTCAAACTATAAGCATTTTAACCCTTCCAGTGACCTCGAGATTTGTCTTCAAACACACTCAAAAGACATGGCAAATAAGAGCTAAAGTGGCATCATTTGCTAGTGTTGCTGAAAGGGGAGCTAACTCTGACCTCGAAGCACACAATTCAAGTTGTAGCTAACAGCGTTTCTGCCTTTGCTCAAAGACAATTTGTTTCACCATGAACAAACAACCAACTTTCTGAGCAAAACACACCAGTTCCTGAAGCTCATAAAAGAAATTCATAGAGCTGTCCCCTGAAAAGTTATATATTAGATAGGATGTAAAATTCTGAGGGACTAGGAAGGTGTTAATTCTACTTAGTATCCCCCAGCATAGGTACCAACAAAGCAACTTGCTACCGTTAACATAAAGGATGTTGGTTGGAGTGGAGTTCCTTGAATTCTGTGGTGTAAGAGAAGAAAATGGAAGCAAGCAGGATTTCCAAATCCAATCACTCTTCCAGTTTTCTGTTAGAGCTTGTCTGTATAACCAACAATATGTATTAATATACATATTAAATTACATAACTTGGATGACAACTATCACAAACAAAGGCTTCTGAATAAAAACACCAGAAGTTTCTTGCACTTTCCAGTTAATCATTTAGTTAATAGGTCTTAATTTTCCAGAATCGCTGCATTATATGAACCCTTTAGGATCTCAAATGAGATAGAATTAGTGTTTTCCATATATCTGCCTTCTTTTTCACATGCCAATCGCCCCTCTTAAGGCAACAGAAATATTTGTAGCAATATCTTTTTCATTCATGCCTAATGAGACTCTTAGGCCACTATAACTGGTACTGTTTCATATGAAAATGGTCCTAGGAATCTGCTTATGATTACAATTCTATTTCCTGTCTCCTCATTGGGATCCATGCCCTGAAAAACAGATCACTATTCTTTTTTAATCTTAGAAATTAACCCATTTCCAGATTGTATTACAGCAGTATATTTACTTTCTGGCTTTTAATCCCAATATTAAATATATGTGTATAGTGTAGGTTCAGTTTACAGGGTAGGTTTCTGAAAGATAAGGGATAATTTTTTTCAGAGAGGTACAATTGCAATAAGTTTGAAATTGTTGCTTGAATGGAGGCTGTTGGTCCTTCTCTTGCAACATTAACCTTTCTATAAAATGTATTCTGCCGTTGCATTTGTCCTGATTTCCTCTGGGATACACTGCTCTGAGCTTACCACAGGGTATCAAGTATACAAAAGTGTCTACCAGACCATGATGACAGGCTCAGTATCCCAAGGCTCATTAAACTCTGAGCTTGGTGTTTGTGGTTCCTTGGGACAGAAGCATTTTCATGGTACCAGAATATGCTCTGATACAGAAGCATCGCATAGCTCTTTATTTCAGGAATACAGGCTTTAAGACTCTTTTTGTACAAAAAATTGACTTTCATATTTTCTACTCACATTGAAGTCTGTTGCCTTCTTAGTGGGTGTGGGCAAATGGTTCGTAGGAGAGAAACACCTCCCATATGTTCTGAATTTCAATTTAGTGAGAGCATAATTTCTTCAGCTTTGGTAAGGTCTCAGCTGGAATACTACATCCAGCTTGGGAAGCAATGATAATGATGAATGACAAAACAAATTAGTGTTGATTAGTCTAAAGAAAGAAGATCGAATGGCTCACAGTCTTCAAAAATCTAAAAAAAGCTGCAGAAAGGAAGGGATGTACCTGTTCTACACATTGGATAAGGCAAGAAGCTTTAGGTTGAAAATACATGAAGGAAGATCCAAAATAGGTGTTAAGCAAAAAGCTTTTTACAATGTAGCCTTGTTTCATTGGCAGTTCTTGAAACCTTCAATGGGAGAACAAGGTTGAAAAAGTGTCTGGCAGGAATGACACAGGTAGCCCCAAAGAGAGGGGGCAACCAGCTGTTATCTGCACCTCCCTTCCATCGCTTCTTAGCAGCAGCTGTCTCTCATATTCCCCAAAGTGGAATTATCCATCCTTTTATAATCCTCCCAGTTTGAAACTCTGATTCTAATGTTAGCTTTCTTTTGAATAATCTGATGAAATTGTCTGTACTTTTTGCTTCTACAGTATGAACAAAACTAAAATATGCATAAAGTGGCACCTGCAGCACTAAATACATACCTTTTACCACACAGCTATAAACTTCAGTTGCTCCTTTTAGCTTAGCAGATGCACAAACTCATGCATATATACACTTCATAACCATTTTGAGAAATTTTCAGAAAGGACTAATAAAATTATGTATTTTATGTACTTGTGTTTCTGTTTCCTCTGTTTCACACTGTCTTAAAACAGGAAGCCCAGTCTTTCAGTAAGGGCTAGGCAGCAGGCAGAGAATTTTCAATAATACTTTGACCAAGTTATTAATAGAGCTACTATTAATCTAAGCCATGCTTGGAGAGGGCAAAGCAAAATAGAAATCCCAGAAACTTACTATCAAATTGTTTATGTATAATTATAATAAGAAAAACAAGAAGGATCCGCTCAAGCCAGTTCTTAATTTAGTTTACTGGTTAGATATTGTCCAAACTAATACCTAGTGTTGTGAGCTGGAGCCAATAGCTGAGAAAGCCAACCAAGTTTTGGTTATGGAACTAAGAAGTTGGAAAAAAGATCAGGAAGATATTGATTTCAGAGGCCATTTTAGATTCAATATATATTAGCATCAATGTCTTAGTCAACAGAAATAGCTATACATTAAAATATCAAGGTGTAGTGTAATCTATTTCTTCCAGATTCCACTGTGATCAGATACTTATCTATAAAAATCATTTTACATCCACTGATTTCAAGGAAGTTAGCCCATTTACACCACTTAAAAGCTTGTGCCCTCAACTCTATTGAGCATATGCCCTCATATCTTCCATAAGTGTTTCCCAAGTATCAGCTATAATTTTGCTGCGATGATCCATAAAAAGGAAAAAAAACCACCACATTTTAAGCCATTCTTGAAAGGGTCAATGATTAAACTGTCTGCTCTGTGAGCCTTCCCTTCAGCTTTTGTTTTTCTTGTTTTGTTAGCCAGCCTTTCCCCTCCTCTGTTTCCACCAATAATTGTTATGTTCCTTCACTCCAGATTAAACTCAATGGAAAAGAAATTGGGCCAAATTAATTTCAGGCAGAATTTTACCAAAGTCAGTAAGATTTCACTGTAGATAAACTTGGCCCATTTAGTTGAAAGAAGGCTTTGACTCTACATTTAATCTTTCATCTTTTAAAGATTTAGCAATCTATTTCCATTATACTTTGGTTTTTTGGTTCAGCTAAACTTTTATGTGTATTATCACTTCCTACAAGAAAAACACAATGTCATAATTATAACCCTCCTTTTTTACTTTATGTTTACTCATCCTTTGGTTCTCTCAGCCAGCAATAGACGTGACCAATTTAATTATTTTTATATATATATTACAATTTAGATATTTTAGACCCCAAACAGTTTAAGGGTTGGTACTTTCTAAATAACTAAGGAACCAAAGCTTCTAGTTGACAAAGATAACAGTTGAAGAATGCTAAGACTTTTCATCAACTCACAGCAGGTACTGTGCATTAAACTTCCTTTCTCTGTGTTAGGTATTATTCTATCAATAGTACGTATTATAAGTATTGAATTGTAAAAGCAAAGATAAATAAGAAAAGAATCATGGACAGTCTGTGACAGTAAAACATTGTACAGTTTTCCATAAGCAATCGAGACAGATTTGTATTCTTTTTTCCTCTGAAAGTTGGAGTTTTATATTCAGTGATTTCAAAATCAGGCACCTTAATGTAACATAAATGTTTACAAATCAGTGCAAGATCTACCAAATATTAAAAAAAAAAAATAGCATAGCTCTATTTTCATAAAGATAACTTTTTGAATGTTTCTACCCTAAGGTAGCAGAGCTGCATTTTACAAAGACAGACATGTGATCCAACATAAACTGCTAGGGGCATTTTTACTAAGTAAGCAAAAGAACAACAATAACTAATCAGTATGAAAGTAAATCTGAGCAAAAGGTTTGATAACTTACTTAAAATGCATCATTTAACTTTATCTTCAGGACTGAAACAATGAATATATTTTAAGAGAAATTCAAATCAGCAGTCCCCGAATAGGGTTTAAATCAATAATTGTAAACTTCCTGCAGGTAGATTACAAAACACAATTAATTCAATGCCCTTTAAGTACATGTAATGGTGATGTTTGATATCTAACTCAGAGTCAAAAAAAAAAGGATTCAACTTCTTTTTTCCCCTTTCATTCAAAACTCATGAATACAGCAGACATGCTAATGACAATTTTTAGATGAGATATTAATCTTTAATTTTCAATACATTGTTAGCTTTTACTGAAGCTTGTTCTATGGCTTATCCACCCTTGTTTCTATTCCATTAAGGATTGAGGCTATATATCCAGTGAGGGCAACCCTGAAACTTGACGCTTCTCACTCATGATGAGCCAAGAAATGCATGTAAGTTAAATCACCGAGCAGGCACTAGAAGCTTCCTGCCTCTATTTAATGCCATTGTGGGGACCACACGCTCATCTGTGGAAGAACAAAATGATCTCAGGGAGCAGTAAGGAGGTTAGCAGTAAATCCAGAATTCTTAAAGCAGCTCTGTTGCCAGCTGTTTCAAGGAAAATGTCACAACATTTTAGCTGGAACAAGGCATGATTAGAGGACAGTGCCTTTCTGCTAATGTCACCAACTATCTACAGTGCTCCATTATAAAATTTCCTTCTCTACCCATGAGATCACTTTGGTCCTTCACTTAATCCTAATTCCAAATGGGTTTTTTTTCTTAATTAGTGATCTAATTTCATTGATGATGTTTATCAGTTACTATAAAAATATAATGTGCATAACTTTTTCCTCGACAGTGAAAAGTTCAGTTTTTCTAGATATTTATGTAATATCGTCTGTAAGTTGCAAAGCTTCTTCTGTACGTAGTAATGTTAAAGTTTGATCTAACACTCCCAAACCTCTTGAACTCCTTAGCGAGTTTCAGATTTACTTCACTGATAAATATTTTCTAGCAGGGAAACTTTACAACACCCATGCCTGAAATATTTTTGAATGCTTCAGTCCCTTCCTAAAATATAGAAGACAAAATAGAAACTATAGCTGTATATATATATGTGTGTGTATATATACATATATATATAAAAAAAATTCCTCCTATATCCTTTTTGTTTGCAATGACTGGTTCACACAGTCTCTTTTGCTGACTTTTCACCCTTCAAAATAGCTGAATACCACACCATAATTTTAGACTTCTGTTGGACTACCTGACTCTTTTTTATACCAGCCTAATTAATTTCTCTCTTCAGACTATGTTCCTTAACAATCTCTCCCCTAAATTCCTGCTGTTTCTTTTGTTTTATATAAATGAAAGGTTTTTCTCATTAAGTATATGTTAGTTGTGAAAAGGAAGAAGAGAAGGAGGAAGAGATCTAACATGGATATTTCTTTTTATATTTTCTATCATATTTTCCACTCCTGTATTGACCAGTATTTAAAACCCTCTTATTTGTACTTGACCTGCTTCACAGTCAATATTAATTCCTTCGCTGCTAGTTCCATTGATTTGGAAAACAGTTGTAGGGATTAAAAAGCCATTTGAAACTGCATGAAAATATCTCTCGAAATTATTCTATCGACATATCCTATTTTTAATAGAGGCGATGTGGGTTTGGGCTGATTCTCCTTTCTTTTCTTCTTCTTTTGGAAACTGTTGTGAGAGGAAATAATTATAAATGTATTTGCTATTGCTACTTAATCCCTATTTGAAAATCATAATGCTTTGTTAGGGATACCATAATCACCATCAGTAACTAGCAATGATGTTGAATAATCATCACTGTATTTTTGTTGTAACAATTCGTTAAGGGTATAAGGAGGGGGTTGATTAGACATTCTGCTCCATCCCACTGGGAAGAAGGCTGGAGGAAACATCTTGCTGCGTACTGAGTTCAACTCAGAAAGGAGCACAAGCACAAAGACAGGGGGAAATCATGGCTGCTGACTCATTCCTCCTTACAGAATGAATGAGAAAACAATAATAAAAGCACTGTTAAATTCCTCTTGTTCAAGAATCTTTTTCAGCATTGGTGGAAATACATGATAACCTAAGAATATAAGGTCTCTTCCCTCTTCCTTGAACATTAACTCTGCTTCTTGTATGTCAAGAGAGGCCTTTGTCAGAGCTTCCTTGCACTTAATAATTCTTTAAGTAGAAAAAATAGATAGGAAAGAAGCACAATGTAAGCAATGAGCCTTACATTGATATATTCAGTCTGCTGCAGTACTGTCCAATTCTTAGCCACTGCTAAATTCCCAGAGTAAAATAAAAAGTAACAAAAAAAATTATCATCTATGGGACTTCTGTATCTTGTAGAAAAGAAAATGAGCCATATTTAATGCACTGCAAAATGCCACTAAAGGTCTGTAAATAGGATATAGACAAGTTTTTCCTAACTTCAAACATAATCAAGCTCTCTGAACTTAAAATTAACCTGTGTTCAACATGTGCTATCAGATCTTGCACCACCACGAGTTACATACCTGTTTTGTAATAGACATTTAGTTTAGTGCTAGATTTTTAATGACTGAATAGATTATAAGAAAGAGAGATTCTCATAGCCTGTAATTAAATGAAATAGGGCTTGTCTTCAGAGATCAAGACAATTTGTTGAGAATGAAAGGTATCTTTCAACCAGGCTTTTCATATAACATAAGATAGGTCTGTGCAACAAAACCTAAAATAACATAAAAAGGTTGTAGTTCTACTAAAGCAACTTCTACTTCCTAAAGAATCACTGATTCCTTAGACAGCCCAGACAACTTTATTTCTCCCACAGCTTATTTCTTTTTTATATCCTGTGGGGTCCAGTAGTTCAGTACAGCCAAGCACTTTTATATTTCCCTAATGGCTGGGTTCTCTGCATTCATACCCCAATGGAATATAATGTTATTGAGCTGCTTCTGCTGCATTTTACAGGTGAAAAAGAAAAATTATTCTATTTTCTGCTAACGGAGGAGAAAGAACTTCAAGTATATCAGTTACTTAACATTTGAAAATTTGTTCTCATTGTCTGAAAAGTTGAAAGTATTGTCCATCCTTATCAGTATTAGGGTGGAATTCATCCTCTAAATCCAGTAAATAATTGAGGTTTTTAGAGTGAGCCTTAAACATCTGAATTTTGCCTATGAGCTCAACTGTGTTTCTGAAAAGCCCCACCTAGATGCAACTCTGAAAGTGCTGCTTTTTTTTTTTTTCCTAAAATTTCCAAAGAGCTTTTTTATGCAGCCTCACAACTGTTTGACTTTGAAATGCTCTCTTACAGTCGTCCATCAGGAGCCATAAGGTAAGCATTCCTATAGCTTGAGTTTCCATAATAGCCTGCTTTGGTAGACACTTGCAGGTATGCCAACACAGACGAACAGGGACTGGGTTTTCCATACATTCTAGCTGCAGTCTTGAATATTTTTTAATTGCAGATGTCATGATCCCCAGTATACAGAAACCCCGTACTCAGAATACTTAGTCACTACAAAAAGCAGAGTTCAGAATCAGTTATACCATATTTTCCACAATTTGGAGGGTGCTGGTTTTGGCTGGGATAGAGATAATTTTCTTCACAGTATGGGGCTGTGTTTTGGATTTGTGCTGGAAGCAGCGTTGATAACCTGGGGACGTTTTAGTTCCCGCTGAGCAGGGCTTGCACAGAGCCAAGGCCTTTCCTGCCCCGCACCCCACCCCAGCAGCGAGGGGCGGGGGGGGCGCAAGGGGTCGGGAGGGGACACGGCCGGGACAGTGACCCCAACTGGCCCCAGGGGTGTCCCACACGACATGGCGTCATGCTCAGCACGTAGAGCTGGGGGGAGAAGGAGGAAGGGGGGACGTTGGGAGTGATGGCGTTTGTCTTCCCCAGTCACCGTTACGCGTGATGGAGCCCTGCTGTCCTGGGGATGGCTGAACACCCGCCTGCCCGTGGGAAGGGGTGAGTGAATTCCTTGGTTTGCTTTGCTTGTGTGCGCGGCTTTTGCTTTACCTGCTAAACTGCCTTTATCTCAACCCATGAGTTTTCTCAATTTTACCCTTCCGATTCTCCCCTGCATCCCACCAGGGGCAGTGAGCGAGCAGCTTAGCTGCTGGCTGGGTTAAACCACAACATGGAGGAATGGCCTAAGTAGGGTGAATTTGACACACAATATTTTTAGTAAGCATATGCACTCTCCGTGGCTATTGCTAAAGTATATCTCTGAGAAACCACAGGAGGAAGCACAGTTCTAGAGAAGGGTGCTCTGATGGAGCTTGGTCTGTGGTGCCCCTCCTAGCGCATATCACAGGGTTGCTCAGCAGCAATGTAAACACCACCATGAAATAATGTATAGCCTCTTTTTCTGTTTTTTCTCTCTCCTAAAAGTAGGAGATGTGCATTTGAAATTGCTTATGGGACTTGAAACCAGGCCTCTCGGTTAAGTGTTTTAATTGCTGAGCTCCAACACTGCAAGCAAAGGCAATTATGGACTTCCACTGGGTTTAAATTTTTTATTTACTCAGTGACTTTAAATTTTTTTGCCCTTTTTTACTTTGTGTCATTCTTCCAAGTTGCTCCATGTGGAAATTACTCAATTTCCCCATTTCGATGTGGAAATGCACAATTCCATATAGCTGAAGGGGACTACCTGCACAGAGTCATAGAGGCTCTAAGCCTCTACACATTCCCCCCATATGGATGCTTTTTTACTAATATACTGCATTTTCTTCAATTTTTCATTTGGATTATTTTATTATAAATTAAACCTCTAATGCTGCTTTATGTGGAATTATTTCTCCTGTCATGCTTCCATTAGCTATTGTACTTGAATAGGTACTTAAATTAATGAAAGGAAATGCAGAGCCAGTCAGCCATAAACTCCTTCAATGCTCTGCACTATATGGAGGCCCAGGTTTCTGATGACTACTTCTACCTCAGAATGTTTTAAGATTAACTGTGCTAACCACCCATCACAGTAATCCTTAGTACCTCTGAAGTCCAATTCTCCACTAATCTATAAAGGAGTGAGATGAAGTAGAGGATGGATTATCTTGAACTGTTAACTGTAATACGGAGCAAACAGGATTGAAAAACCTTCTATTGTATCAGGCAGTAAGAGCTATACAGAAAGGACAAATCAGAAATTAAGAAGTAAACAATTGTAAAGTAAACTTTACGGTTATTTTTAGTAAATATATTTTATATATAAATTATATATGCATAATAAACTAAGTAAATCCCAATGCATGGATTAAAAGTATAGATTTGTGAATACACAAAGTTTTATTTATAAGGACTGATTTTCAGTATTGCTGATTAGCTGTAACTCAGAGGGTTTTACTAGATCTGCTAGAAACCTCTGAAACAGCAGGCTCATAAGCTTATCATCTGTGCAATCTTTCATGAGCTTAAAATCAAGCGATACAAATATTACAGCATTCAACAACACCGCAGACTAAAAGACTCCTCCCTTACAAAGCAGGTGCAAGGAATACTTGAGCCAGTAAGAAATATTCAAAAGGGAAACTAACGGTTCATAAGGAAAAGACAGAAGGAAATGAGTCTGACCTTGCAGTTACAAAGGAACATATCTGTACCAAAAAAAAAAATAATTCCTGAAGCTAGCAAGCACCAGCACCTCCTGTGCGCTTAGTTCATGGCTCAGTCGCTCCACAGGGTCCCTGGTAGGAACAACGACATAGTTCTAGAGGGATGGGGGACCACACGGTTGAGAGGGATCATTTGACAGCTGGATCCAGTCCCAGCAATCACGAAGCCTTGGCACAGTCTGTTCCAGAAGAGCTCACAATACAGCTCTGTATATATATACCCTGTATACTCAGACCCGATAGGTCATAAAACAACATACTATGACAAGTTTAAGAGACCCACAAGAAAGGCGAAACACAATTCACTATTGGAAGGCAGCAAAAAAAAAAATCAAGACCATTACCAAAATTCTATAACAATATAAGGAGAAGGAACTTGGTACGCCTGCTAGGACACATTTCATAAACCCTAGTAGGTACAGAAGCAATGGTTCATGGTATACAATCCATGCTAATTTGCAATAAAGTACTTCTGACTGTAATATTTTTTCAAAAATTATTTTTACCTCAGCTAATTTTTCAGGCATTGAACATTTCCTTAGTTACAACAGAAACAGAATTAAGTTAATTCTTAAGAGCAATTCAAAATTCCCCATGATTGACTACTATCTCTAAAAATGAGATAAGGAAAAATACACAGGTGGATTTCATATAATCCATGTAATTCAAATAAACCAAAGAATTCATATAATAAAAGATACATCAGATTCACATGGAAGGATTTATTACCTCCCTTGCAATTTACATCCCTTAATAGAAGAGTTTTTTGCAGACTATTTTAAAATTCCTGAGGATTTCACAGGAAATATTGCAAACCCAGGGTAATACAAGTTTAGAGATAATGGATGAACTTTACTATACAGTCAAATAGGTGGACAGATGAATGGTTTTAGAAAAGGAGGAGCTTGTCAGATCTCCTTCCAGGAGACAGGATAAATCCATTCCGCATCTTACCAGACTTATCAGAATCTTATGAAATATCGAAATTCTCTGGAAAACATATTTACCTTTTTTCTGACCAGCTCTATTCTTAATCTTTATTTTTTTCTAACAAGATGAAATTATATTGTAGGCTTGCCTAAATTCCTAAAATTACTTATTTTTGTTGGTAATAATTTTGGGTTTGTTTTACAGATACTTGAGTAACTGGATCCACTGTTTTTGATTGCTTGACACACACTTTACACTCTCCCTACACCATCTTCTGAGGCAGTTTACAGAAACTTGTGGTATTCAGAAAGAGCAAGCATCCATTTTGCTCCACATTGCTATGTGAAACACCTTGTAAATATTCTTCCTAAATGTCATTACCTCCATTTCCTAAAAATGTGTTAAAAATACATTATTTTTACATACTTTTACATTTATAAAAATATATTACTATGTAACGTCTACATTATTTTACACAACAAAGTAGTTTTAGTGTTGCCAGAGATGAATGTAAGATTCCCCACACCACCCACAGCAACGTGACTCTATAATTACAGAGGCACCACTAGTGGTGTCGAGAAGATACTCACTTGCTATGCCTATCTAATTACTGGCTTGCATAATATGATTATCAGCGTTGCTGCCAGTTGGTGTCATTATGGCAAAATGATGACATCATAACGTGGACAAGTGGCCTCAAATGTCATATTTTATATACACTGAGGAACAGCCATCACTGATGGCAATTTCTGTTAATTTAGTCTAGATTTGATTTTTTTAAATTAAAAAGCAATAACGTCAGCGTACTCTGACATCTCTAAAACATATATTCTTCTGTTAGTACTGGGTGGGCTGAAAACCAGCGCTGCACTATATCATTAGTACGATATCAAGTTTTGATGTTTTCCCATCTTTTTCCTTCAGCTTCCTTGCTTAATATGCATTTCCTTGCTGCCGAAACATACCGGACTTCATCTCTGTGTGAAAGCACATTCCTGGCTTTGTATTTTCCCACCACTTTACTTCCTTTACATGAAGTAAGAGTCTGTGATTCACAGGTTAGGTCTACAATACAGCCTCAGTAGCTTTTGGAAGAATTAAATATTCTTGTCTTTGAGTCCTGTGTTGCTATTACCAGTGCCTGAGCTAGCAATTTCAAAACTCCCTCCAAACTCTGCAGTTAAGTGTCCACTCTCTTTACTGGACCCCAGCAGCTCTGTGCTGTGAGGCATCATCTGAAGGAACTCCCTAATCTGCAAGAGTTAGGGGTATGCTTTTGAGCTGGATATGTATTCAGCGTTATGAGAAGGGAATCTCTTAATAAGCAAGAAATGGGTAAGGCAAGTCTGCGTGGCTGAGAATCGATAGGAAGGATTTAGCAGCTAAAACCTGAAACTTCAATTCTCTGGCTACAAAAGCAGTAGAGAAATAATTTTCAAGAAACTTAGTAAATAAATTGCTTTAGCTCATTAGTAACTAGCAAATGAGCGAGCTCACTGGCATTCTTAATCAAATAGGAGCTGAGCCACATATGAAATAAAATCACCACTCACAACTAGTACCCTTAGGAGAAGTCCTCAGTCCCAGACTTGAGAATGACCTCTGTCATTCCTTGCAAACCCACAGGACAAATGCAAATAGAGACTTCAAAAAACATTTGCAAAAATTATAACATAATACATTTTTTTAAATATCCTTCCTTCTCTCCATCTCGAGAGAGAAAAATACATTTTATTCTGCTGCCTGCTGCTCGCAAGTTTAAACCATGGTACAATTATAAATATACAGCAGTTTTTTCTTCTTAGTCCTGCAATTCAGTGTGCTAGCCCTTTCCTTGTTCAGTTCCACAGAATCTCTTGTCCTTTACTTTCTTTCATGTTTTCAAAGGTAGCACAGAATTTCAGTTTTCTGACTGCCCCTCTGATGCATGTAGAGAACAGGACAGCTTCTAATTAAAGGCAATTGTAGTGTGAAGCCTAACCTGCAAGGTCACCCCAGCAGATACATCACTCATACACTGTGTAATGGCAATTATGCTTCGATATACGTACAGCTTTTATGAAGTTCTATTTTGTAATGGCATTGGACATAGTAAATATTTGGATACAATAATTAGAAGTAACTGCAGCTAGCTATAAATACATACTTCTGAATCATGCGATGCATATCCAAAAAGGTATGACGCACACTGTTTGTAGTTGTGCAATGGCAGAGTTCCTAAGCATCTCTGAGTATTGGGTAGGATGTGTGTGAAATTTTCACCTCCCACTATCCTGTCTTACACGTTCACTCCAATCCTTACAGGAAAAGCAAGAGTCTAAGTATGGCAATAGTGAAACGATCAAAGCACATACAAGTCTATAAACATTTTTCAGGACAAAAGGATTAACAAATAGAAAAGCCATCATACGAAATCAGGTTTCTCAAGCTCTGCAAAAACCTAGCACTGGAAAGGTCTGTACGTGCAGTAATTTCCTCCCCCCAGCACAAACTTTGGAATCCTGCAAGTAAAGTAAGTTTAAATAAACCAGTTAGAATGCAAGTTGAACTAGTTCAGCTGAAGGATGGAAGGGAAAAAAAGAAGGAAAAAGAGAACCTTGCTCTTGTTATGCACAAGATAGCCCATATTCACTTATCTGCTAAACAAATAACCAT
>VZTV01034377.1:626-22631 GCA_013400875.1 Anhinga rufa | reverse complement strand
CTCTGGCCACTCTTACTTTCCCACCACGTCTAGCTATTAGTGTTAGTTATCAGACACATTCTTAAATTTCCACAGATCTCCCCTGTTTCTTTTCTTTAAAGAAAGCACCCATTAATGCAGACAGCATTTTTCCCTCTGGCTAGATAACACAGGACACAATGGTAAACCTTCAGAGAGCACTGGGCTTGACAGGGAGCCGGTTCCTTGTACAGTATTTTAACAGGCAAACATGCAAGAAAAACAAGGACAGTTACCCTGTGTAATGAAAGCTCAATGATTTAAAAAGCAGCAGTATGTGCGTGAGGGAGGGAAGGGAGGCTGGGGGATGGGATGGCAGATTTCACTTGCCAGACCAGGGGTAACAAAAAATCATCCAGTAGACCATGTGAAAAGATATTACCAGGGTATGAAAAAATTATTTTGGGGGGACAGAATTTTTTTTCTGCCCTTTCTCTAAAGCTCTGTTATTTTGCTGTTCTTTGCTTGCATCTGTTAAATGCTGGAATGTCTGCAGGGACGTTTTGAAAAGCTGCACAATGTCAATTAAATTTGCCGAGCAGTATATCTTTTTGGAGTACGTGTGACCTTTTCTGTTTGTCATTTCCTGGGCATCACACCAAGTGATCCTCTTAGGATGCTGGCTTTGTGGAGCAGGCCCACAGCAGCGGGACTGCAGGAACTGCAGGTTTCTGGGACTGCTGCCAACCTCCGGATAATTGCCATCAGCAGGAAAGAGCTAGAAAAGCTTGGCTGAGTCCATCTTTTACAGATAGATTGACCCCTTTCTGCCACTGCAGAATCACAGTCAGAGAGAAACACATATCCAAAAAGAGAGAGAAGGGAGGGGAGGAGGGGGAGAAAGGAATGATTACAGCAGGAAGGCTACATATGATCTGAACAGGGGAGATTTGGAGGTTACACTTGCTGCTTCACATTGCCAATATTTTTAACATCTTCTGTTTTAAGACAGACAAATCTGAGAATGAAGCTTAAATGCTGAGCTCTGTTATAATAAAACTGGTGCTTCTGTGAAAGCAGAGTCAGTGCTGTGAGAGATGGGTGAGAAGGGTGGGAATTCCATACCTTCATGCAATACATATGCAAATAACATCAAATAACAATTTGAACATATATGCAACAAGCAAAAGAGAGAGAATGAATGCATGCTGGAAGCCATTGTAGGTGTTTGGAAAAGACATGGGGGACAGAAAAAGGAAAGAGAAAGGAGGCTGCCTGGTCACAGTTCACTAGCTAAGCTGAGATGCTTTGAAAAACACTGAAAGCCGCAACTGCACCTTCAGAAAGCTGGGAGTGGAAAGCAGTGTCCTTAATATCCCTGTGTCCAGCAAGTGGTTGACTGGGGTAAGTGGTGGTGACATGGCCAGGAAGTGACTTCAGCAACCAAAACTTCAGATGCATCACGTCCTCTGTGTGTTCTCCCACCTCCATGCTACCTGCAGGGTTCAATGTCAGTGCCGCTAGCTAATACCAGCAGTGACCACAGTGCAGGTGCCCACAAGCTCAGCATGGGAACTTCCAGATGAGTGCTGAGATTCCCACCCCAAGCCCACGCTGCCTGCCCTGGCCTATATCAGTAGAGCTGGGGCATGCAGTGGTCAGAGTCTGGCTGAAATATCAAGCCTGTCCTAGACAATCCCAAACCATGAGGTCCAAGTCCAGTTCCAACTCCAGTAGGGAATGGAAAGAGGAGAGTGGGTTAAACAGGTCAGCAGTAATCCCTTCACTGCAGCTGTGTGACCTGTTAGATAGGGGCACTTTGATTCTACATCCTCTCTCCTCTCCTGGGGGAAAATCCTTCCATCTCTCACTGAAGTCTTGTAGAAAAGAGCAAGTTTGAGCCACAAAAATGTATAAAACGTGTAAGTTCTGAAAATCAAGATCTCTATGGAAAATAAAGCTTCTAGAACAGAATCTCTCTGCTGTGTGTTTAGGTCAGTACAGTCTCTATTAATATTAAGATGTTTGATGCTATAAAGGACATAACATCCAAATTCATTCACAAGCAATGCTTCTTTTTTCTCTTTCCTCACCCATGATCTATCTCTTAGTTGCCAACATAAATAATACTTGGGTTACAGTAATGTCCTGTGGCTCCAGTCTGGGGGAGCTTCAACGCATAAGGTGCTGAGCAAACATGTATGGAGGCATAATCCTGTCAAATGTTATCCAGGTCATATAATCTGTAGCTATATTCCTCCCTCTAGAGAACACACTCAGCTTGGCAAATGCTTGGCCTGCTTCTGTATGTGACACTCAATGTCAGTGAGTGACATCTCACAGATGACACTTTATTGGTAGAGCAGGTGCTGGTGGCGAGGACTATATTTAAAAAGCAGAGGTCTAAAAATGACTTTACAAGGCTCTGTGCTTAACAGGTCTCAGCCATTTCCACATCAGATTTTATTCTTTTACAAGACCTTTCTCCCCTTCCTCCACCACTCACAAACTATTACGCAAAATCAGAAAGCCAAGGGATGTTTCCCCAGATCACCAGCAGAAAAGCCATGCAATGTGGGATGCAAAATCCATATCATTCATATGAAAGATGTGTGTTCAGAGGAGTTTCCAGGCCATATATTACAGGCCATTTTTTTAAACAGAAAAGTAGGCAAATTCCCTGTAAGTTTAGCATTGCAGCAGCTTCTATTTGTCATAGCCCCAAAGTTTCTGTACACAAGGGCAGAGGAACACATCACCATGAGACAGGCAACAGTGTGCATTTTCAGCATGTCACCCACTCTGTGGTAGCTCTGCCTATATATATACCTAATCCTAAGAAAAATGTGAGATAACCTGCCCCTGGATTGCCACGAGTAAGGGCATGTGTATGGTGCTCTCCAGAGAATCACTGGATTATCCTGGGGTCATTTTTCTGTTTGCCCTTGTCCTGCCACTCATAAGCCTCCTAGGCTGTTGAAGCAGTTTGCCACTCTAGGCAATAGGGGTGTTTTGAAAGCCAGAGGGTAATTTAGGGCTGTTCAAATTAAGTCCAACCACCAGTGCACCATTTGCAATGTTTGGGAATATATGGCTGCCATTTAAACTGCACTTCTGTATGAAGATCTTTTCAACTATTAAGATCCAACACCATGTTCAGAGGTTAAGTATTGGTTTACACAGGGAACATCGTAGACAAGCCAGAAGAGCAGTTTAGGTCTTTTATTTTGTGCCCCGGATCTAAGTTTGAATTTCTTCTGGAGGTAGCCTCCATTTGATTGACCTGTGGTTATGTGCTGAGGCAAGAAAAGGTGATGAGATGCTGGTTTGCTGGCCATGAAAACTGATTCTGTCTGCTTAAATTAACTTGAAAGGTATTGCCAGACCTTAGCTTATAATATGCTATTCAATTACGCTTTCCACGTGTTGCTTAGAGTAATCTTAGTCTGAGTGTGGTCCCTGGTTAATATGAGGGAACAAACTTGGAATTTGAGATGTCTGGAAACCCCTTTATTTATTCCTTGGAAATTAAACAAGTGGGTTTTTTAAAATTAATATCTGTTAAGAAGCTGTATAATGTGGCTGTCAGCATCAACAGTCATTCATTCCTGTGGGCAACATGTAAAAAGAAGACGACCTCTATATTTCATTTTGTTTCCATTTACCACTTCCATTTACAGCTGAGGCATGTAAATGATTTGAATAGTCTCACTGAAATCAGGAGGACAATTCATGGGCTTGCAGGGAGGTGTGTGATGGAGGGCTTTATCAAATCACCCTCCAACACCAGATGCTGGAAGACGCAGTGTTGGTAGCTGTTGACAGCTGACCTGAAGAAGTTATGCTTAGCAGTGAATGGAGTCCCCAGGCTCTGCAGCTCAGCTTTGTTTCGTCTCTTTAGCACAAAATATTTTAAAAGAAATTGAGACCAACCACTTTTACCAAGCCAATAAAATTAAAACAGCTTGCTGCTCTGCCAGGAAATCAGGGGGTTGGATGGTGGATCAACAGCAATTGAAAGGTGGGCACAGAGGCGATAGTACTGTGGCTGAGGGTCAAACCCAGAGCAATGAGGCATCCATGAGAAAGACTGCAATTGTCGATAGTGGAGAAATGTAATTTGTGGTTTGCAAATGCAGCCTAGCTCCTTAAAATAAAATAAAAAATGTCACACAGAAGCAAATCCCCCAGCTCTGTTAGCTACCTGGCCAGTGAATGGCTGCCCATGAGCCAGCTATATAATGTTGATATAAACCCCACAGCTCAGGCAAGATCCCCTGGATGGGTTTGATTAAGGACTAGTGCATCTTTATGAAAATGAGTCAAGTGGACACAGATGTTTTCATTCTTCAGTGTTGTAGAAGCAAAAGTCTCTCCCCTGCCTCCTTTTTCTGCTTCCTCCAATCTTCAGCTACATTTTTAATACCTTTTTTAATCTCATTTTATTTGTGCATATTAAAGGAGGCCTACTGTAGTCTCCTAAAGTGGGGGGAGAAGAAAGAGAGGAAATGCCAACACATCAGCCCACAAATAGCCAAGCCACTTACAAACTTGCTCATAAATAAACTCCTCTCAGAAAACTTCCTTTCTCAGTGGAAATCCTAGGCTCACACACTTAAGTCCTTCCCAAAAGCAATGCAGTTTGCGTTGTATTCTGTTTGTGTTAACAAATTTAGGCTGTTCCAGGCCAAGAGAGAGGAGGAAAAAAAAAACCCTTACAACCCTTCAGAGAAAGTGCCCCTCTTGGAGCTCCCTTAATGTAAAGAAAGGGGGACTCAGTCTAGAGATATTTGAGTTCCACTCTGTTGCAACAGGGAAGTCTGGCATTGGGTCAAGCGAAAAGTCATCTGGGATTATTTTCTTTTTTAAATTATTTAGGAGGAAAAGTACCCCCCCTCTCCTTGCAATTTTCTATCAGGTTCCTCCCTGCAAGACCATCCAGACAAGAAACAGCATCCTACCATGCAACCCTACTGCTCTGGTCCGTTTCCTGGGATAGGTGTCAAACAAAACATTCTCCCAAGCCGGTTTCTGTGCACACATCCAATCCACCTGAGATACTGAATCACACCCAGTAAATCTTCTTTAGTGCCCTATTTGCATCTGATTCTCCACAGTCACTTCTGCAGATCCACCAGTACAATCATGTGCTCACATAACACCCTCCAGTATCCAAAATGACAAGCAACTCAGTCCTTTCCATCTAAATTCCTCCTTACTGCTCACATTGCGATTATTTGTTTCGCAAAAGGAAGGAAGGAAACGAAGGATCATCCTATTGTTTTCACTGTCCTACATGGCCCTTCCACCTCTCTGTCTTTTTGTAACATTTTTCATATTCTCACATGCAGTAAGAAAGACACTACCAAAGCCGATACAGAAAAAGAAATCTACAATCATACTGACTTCTGCTCCATCGATTTTTAGGTACTTCTCTGGAGCACTTTTGGGAAGCTGTCATGGTTTTAGCTAGGATAGAGTTAATTTTCTTCACTGTCGCTGGTATAGTGCTGTGTTTTGGACGTAATATGAGAAAAATGTTGATAACACACTTGTGTTTTAGTTGTGGCTAAATAGTGCTTTCGCTAGTCCAGGACTTTTCCAGCCTCGCATGCCCTGCCGGGTGCACAAGAAGCCGGGAGGGGAGGGGGCACAGCCAAGAGAGCTGATCCAAACTGGCCAAAGGGATATTCCATATCATATGACATCATGCCCAGTATATTAACTGGGGGGAGTTGGCCAGGGGAGGCAGCGATCACAGCTTGGGAACGGGCAGCGTCGGTCGGCAGGTGGTGAGCAGTTGCACCGCTTGTGGGGTTTTTGTTGTTTGGGTTTTTTTTTCCTTTTTCAGGCTTCATTTCTCTCTCTTGTTATTTTCCTTTTTATTATATCATCATCATCATCATCATCATCATCATCAATCATATTACCATTATTACTATTACTATTTTATTTTAATTATTAAACTGTTCTTATCTCAACCCACGAGTTTTCTTGCTTTTGCTCGCCCAGTTCTCTCCCCCATCCCACAGGGGTGGGGGGAGTGAGCGAGCATCTGCCATGGTGCTTAGTTGCCGACTGGGGCTAAACCACAACAGAAGCCCAACTACTCAAAACATCAAGTACCCTGTATCCTACAAACCAATGCTTTGTAGACCTGGTATGTTGGTAGTCCCAGAGCTGAGTCACCCCAGATCACCAGCCACTTTCCAAAAGCTACACCCGTAGAAGTGATACCCACACACCATCCCTTCCCAGCATACCGGCTCCCCCTTTGTGCAAATTGTTCCAATTTCTAGCTCAAAGTAGTGGCTGGGCTGCATGTGTGAGTGAGCATCGTTTGTGGGTTTGGATTCTGCATGTTTTAAGGCAGAGCTACATGGATGTCCAGAAGCTATGATGCATTGTATCTGTTATATTTTCTCACTGTAAGCTATGGTCATGCAAGAGTTGCTCCTGGACAGCAAAAAAAGAAGACTGCTTATTTGCATTTTTCTCAGTTGCTGCAGAAAGAGAAGTCTGGGAGGCAGGAGAGGCTGTGAGCTCCCTAAGGAGCACAGGTCATGTTCATCTGTGAGATCTGAAGTGCGGGGGGTGGGGGGGGATGTGAAACACACAGCAAGAAGGGGGTCTGCAGATAAAGCCAGGTCTAGGCAGAACATCAGGCTTCAGATGTGAAGAAATGGAAAAGGCTTGTCCTAGGGTCTGGTAGGACTGAGGCAGCGTTTGTCACCACTCAGGAGGCCACTAACACTCGCTGGTTTGATAAAACACCCTCTTTTGTTACAAAGAACAATTATTCTGAAGAAGAGTTCTAAGACGTGTGATCTATTCCCATAACTATCTCCATCCTGCTCCTCATGTCACCACTTGTGTCTGCTACCGAGATCAAAATAATGTTACAGCCCTGTACACACGCAAGTTATCCATAGCTCTGGCTCGAGTCAGGGTCACTGTTGGCTCCCTGGAAACTGGGGAGAAGAGACTGTGGGTGTTCTGGAAACTTCTGGTGAGATTACATTGATGTTCAGAGTTGCAAGAAAACCAGAAATCAAACAAGCCATTTGTGATTTTGCAGCACAAGTGTTACATGTAAAATCTCCTATTCTCTCCTGTTTGGAGGTCCTTTGTTTTCTCTTTTAAATAAGACAGAAAAAAATATATTGTCATTTTATTCCTTCTCAAGGGGGCTTGGCTGATGAAGAACTGAATTAATTTTAAAAATATTAAAATACTGCTTTATCACTCATCCTGGGCTAGGTGTGAAGTTCTTACTTTCTTGATCTCAGCTACACAGGTACCTCCTTTTCTCATGCAATAAATGAACAAACAAAAACACCTACCTGTTACCTCTCTCCCCTTTGAATTTCCCTGCAATTTAGGAGAGGCAAATAATGACCTACTGGAAAAGCAGGAAATAAATTATAGTGAAAATGGCAAAAGCAAAATATTTTCCCTCTAAACATGTTGGTTTTTACTTTTTATGTCTTGGCAGCCTAACCCTCTGAAAACACCCATCTGAATTCTCTGCACTCAACAGAACAGCCCAAGGATAAACCCTCCAGTAAATCCTATGTGACTGAAGCTGTAGGAGCCTGACTGTGAGTAAAAACATTTTAAATATGATTGCTATACCTGTTAGTAACCAAAGAGCCCTTTTGGAGCAAATAATTTCCTTGGAAACATCTGAATCCAATCATCTAAGCCTGGGAGCCCACGTCTATGTAATACCACTGCTCTCGTCTCCACATTGTCCCTCCCCTGCCTCAAAAGAGTTTACCCTGTCCATCTATCATTTAAATGGTAATGAGCTAAATGAATTCCACCTCACTTCTGAGCTTCAGAGAAAGCTTGGGTTTATTTCTTCATTTAAAGGCACGGGAACAAGTTTGACATTGCTGAACATGTCCCAGATTTATGGAAAATAAAACTGTACTAATCTAGTGCGTTTATTAGCTTTTCTGTCGGATGCCTCCATGAGTATCCAGAGATGTGTTTGCCCTGCGGTTCTGCTCTGACTGGAACAGCATCTCCTGAAATGTAAATGTTATCTTAAGGTCATATGCTGATGAAAAACACTGTTTTGCCAAACTCTAATTTCTTGGTCATTTGACAAAGCAGCTGCCGTGCAGTTATATGGCACAAAGAAAGCTATTAAAGGCGGATGAGTTACATATTTGATTTGTCACATATTACTGCTTTTAAAGGTAAAAATTAAGATAGACTATTATTTTTCCTGATTTAACTGAATAAATAAAAGACCTCTCACAAATATATATACTGGAATGACTCTTTTAAATTAAATTGTTCATCTACACCTTATGTAGTTCTCTGAGTGCTTCTGCGCATGCATTTTAAAGGAACAAAGCAAATATCCTAATGCCCAATATAATTAATTTGTAGCATCATAGATTGGTATTGAGAAAAATTCCTGATTTGGAGGTAAATGCAGAGATTAGACAATTGTATATGTCATGTGACAGTAAGCTCTGCAGCTGGTGTACATTAACGAAAATAAAAATTACAAGATTTAGGTAATCAACAGCTGGTGTCAGCTGGTGCGGTACCACATCAGTGCCCCCAAGGTCTGTGAAGATTATTTTTTACCATCTGGAGGTTATCTAGCATTGGCCAATGTCAGAAGCATGATACTGGAGGCTTCTGCTGCGGCTTTGGCAAACCAGTATGAAAGCTTGCTTGTGCGAGTGGGGAACACTCAGTGTGGAGTCAAGAAAGATGATAATATGACATGTTTTAGGAGGTGGTGCTGTCATAGCTACTCATTCAAGGCATTTTATAGTGTGAGAAAGCGCTGACAGGGAAATCATGCTGCAGGGATGTAAGTTTTGGGTTACACAAAGTTCCATGTCCAGGAAAAGCTGGGGTGTTGGAGTTGTAGCAGGGTTTGGTCTTCACATTTGAGCTCTGAGAAGTCAGTTCTGGAAGCAGAGATGTTTCTGGGAGCTCAAAGTCTGGTGACAGACAGAGAAGGAAGTGTTGCCCTGCACAGTTTGACCTTCATCTTGCAAGGTTAAAGGTCAAATATTCTCAGAAAAATATCAACAATATTTTCTCCTATTAAAAATTGCTCTAGTTCAGGAATACTTTTGGTACTTTGCAACAAAGAATTAAAAAACATAGAGTTTGGGATTTCTGTGGCCTCTTCTGTTTTATTTTCCTCCCTTTTTAGTTACGAAGTTCAGAGAAGTTCTAAGTGAGGAAGATAATTTAGCATTTAGGATAAGAATTTACTTACACAGTATACCCAATATTCATTTACACGTTAACACTCGCATAACCAAGAAGGTAGGAAAATTGTCCCAGTGAGAAATAATCATGAGTAATAAAGAAGAACTCACTTTCAGATCAGAAATTTAACTCAGAAAGAATAAGATTCATCAATATTCAAGCCAATTATTTAGCTTGTAGGCTGGCAAGGGATCTCCCTCTCCTGCTTACTGACAGCTTCGATAGCTCACATCTCAAAATTTAGGTTCCAGATCAAGACCTGTTGATGAAAAAGGCTTTCTGGATATATTTTTAAGTAGAGGGACATGTGAGTGTGAAGCAAGTCATGTTTAGTGATTGCACCATACATTTCAGAGGTGTGTGGTCCAGCCAGCCAGCTGCAGACAAGGAGGGATTTCCTTGCTTTGGGACAAAAGAGACTTTTTCTGCGAAGCATTGTGTGGGACTTAATTTTTCCTCAAGGAAATCTGCCCAGTTTGCTAGTGACTGCTGCAAGTGTACTAAGAGACCTCAGGGATAGCAACACACCTTGCTATATGCTTAAGTTTCCTAAAACATGATTGTTTACCTTCCTTATAAACCACTTTTTTTGTTTACTAATGAAAGCTATTTATTAAAACCTTATAGCTCCAGCTGTCAGCCCAGCCAGCTGACCTGCTGCCACGTTTCCATAGGTTGGGAACAGTCTTCCATGGCATTGCCTGTGCACATTGCCTGGTGCAGCAGTCCTTTATCTCAGTAAAGACCTCTGCCAAGATGAGAACGTATTGTACTTTGTGTGCCTCTTAAAAAATTCAATTCACATGCTGATGTTTCCTGCTTTTGCAATTTACTTCTTTGAATTAGCTAAGATACCTCCCTATGACACATAATTCTTATGAAACTTGTTAGCTCTCCTTAAAATAAGTAAATAAATAAATAAATAAGGAGGCTGGAATTCATTACTGAAATCGAGTAACAGCCCAGCAGAAAATTCAACAATAAAACATCCATGTCATAAAACATCAATAATTGCAATAAACCATGAGCTGAGAGAAGGCATGGTAGAATAGCTTCTTCCACTCATGAAATACCATATCCTCATGACAAAAACACAGCAAGACAAACTGAGCTAAAAGGGAATTACTAGTGCTGCAAGGTACCTGCATGGCACCTTGTCCCTGCTTAATATAACTCCTCTTTGGGCACATTTCTTCCCCCGAGCTCAAGGTATGGGAAGGAGAGGCCATAAAAGGAGCCGAGAATGCAGTAAGGCTTATGTGCATCTATTCTGTGTACAAAAGCTTTATGCCACCCTTGTGGTCCCAAAACATCCACTTAACATCCAGCTGACATTTAGGTGTAAAAAATGAATGATATGGCACTCTTTGTCCTAGCTGCTTGGACGTAGTTGCTCTGCCCCTCCAGTATTTACACTCTGCTTATGTTTCCATTGCTATATAGAACTCTGCTCTTCACCATACCCAAGATGCAGGGATATTAAGGTCAAAGGATCATCTTGCTTAGATCACCTATGTCACGGGTTATTAAGTTTCACCCGGCTGCCCCCAAGATTGATCCCAGTAATTGATGTTCAGTGAAAATTCTCTTTCAGAGAGACACCCAGCTTTGATTTGCAGGAATGGTGAAACAGAGAACCTGCTGCTTTCCTTAGCAGTTTGTTCTGGCTTGTAGCCCTCCTCAGCAAAAAGTTAATCTCACTCTAAATCACACTGGTCCCTCTCATGCCTTCCTCTGTCTCACTAAAGAGCTCTTTTCCAAATCGTTTTTTTTCTCCACACAAATATTTCTCCAGTAGTCAGACTACCTCTCCGTCTTCCTCTTGTCCAAGTAAGGAGGATGAATTTGAAAAGTCAGGACTTTGAATTCTCGGGAATTTTCTCCTGCCCTTGTATGGCTTTTTTCTGAGATTTTTCTTTTCTTTTTAACATTCCTGGAAGAAAGAAAACTGGAATGCATGCAGCATTACTATTTCACTCACACTGATTTTGTACGCAGGTGCAGGGCTGCAGTCAGATTATCTTGAAGTGGGAATATGCATACAAGATAGGACTATGACTTTTAATATTAAAGGCCCTGAAGTACAGTATATGGAATATATATACAGCGCTTATAGTATATATACAAACAGGTAAATACCTATAGCTTTAGATGCATCTTGGCTCTGCAGACTAACAGCCAAAGAAGTAGTATTGTGTAGTAGTGTGGGTAGTGCCTTCAGGTAAGTTTAGCTGACTAGTGACAATAAGGGAAAAACAGGTGGAAATAAGTCAGAAGTGGGATGTGCCAGAAACAAGAAACTAATCAGGGTCTTGCATAAGCAGGGAGAGTGTAATAAGCATGGCCACTAATAACAAGTCAGGTATATTTGCTTGCCTTATCTAGGTCTAAATTAATATCCAGCTCTTAGTGGAGACCTCCTGCCCTGAACTCATGATCAGACAGAGGTTCATGTCTGCTCCAAGATCTTTGCTTCAAATTTGGTCTCTGGATCACAGGCACTTAGGTAAAACTCAGTCCCAAGCAGACCGGCTCCTTAGTATTTCCTAGAGCATAGATTTTAATTCTTTGTAAACTTTCATATCTGTATCTTCAAAGCAATATCATTCATACTCACCCATTTAGGAATTCAGCATGTCATATTTGTATCAGATTCCTTGTTCACTGACTGTATCATTTAGTCAAGATTTTAATTAAAATACTTTCAAATGTGTTGCTCTGAAGGCATAGCTTCTTTGGCTTGAGCTCCTTAGTTCTCATTTCCCAGCTCTTGCCTGGAAGACAACAGGCTTTACGCAACCCAGCACTACTCCTGATGGTGGGAGGCTGAAAGCTATCCCTCGGACCAAGGTCAGCCGCCTCTGCTGGGACCTCCCTCCTGCCATTCACAGCAGCCATCTCTCTCCATTCAGGCATCACTACGTGTCCTGGAACAGCCAGGAATGCTGAGTGTCTCAGCACGACGTGAAGCTCAGGTTGAGTTACTCACCCATCATGACCTCTCCAGTACAAACATCTCTCACATTCCTTTCCTGCAGGAAGGTTGTCTCTTTCCTACATATTAAATTTCATTACTATGTGATAGGAACAAAGTATTCATTCTGTGTTCCTGCATGGATTGCATTGCATTTGGCTGTATTACAACATGTTTTGCCTGAATAAGCGAAGCTTCACCAGTGATCTAGCTTATACTGTCCCTGCAGTTATTTATACTTCTACCAATCTTCATCAGCTGAAAATTCTATCAGTGGTGACTTTATATCTAATTCTAGATTACTGATGAAAACATCCTGTAGCCCCAAGCACAGGACCGATTCTGTGGAGATACTGCTCAGAATGTCTCTAGTTGATGATTTATCTGACTCTTTGGACCTGTCATTTATCCTTTTGCCAGCTGATATCATCCTATGTGGCTTTTTTTCCCCTTGCCTTCCCTAGATTTTTACTTTGAAAACTAAAACTGTGATATTCAGCAATGTTCTTTTCTACATCAGCTTGCTGGCAGCTCTGTTATGAGTAGTGGGTTGTTATCCATGGGAAAGCATGTGATTATGTTGAGCCACAATGTAAATTGAAAGGTAGAGACCACTTCCTATGCTCTGACATAAATACAATCCATGAGAATGAGATGTAAATACACGTATATAAGCTAGTTTATAAAAACTTGTCAGTTCCTTTTACAAGCTTTGAATATACATTGCATGTAGTTTGGGGACTTATGTTTGCTTTATTTTTTAGTACTGTTCTTAAATAAATGTATTAGTTCCGTCTATGTGTTTTGCTTTAGCATAGTAGTGTTAAACACATCCAAAATGTTTCAGCAAGTAAAAAGGTTTAACCTTGTCCAAAATAACCCCCAACCCACGGAACTGTAGACAGGCAGGCTTTGGAGCCATTCCCCAAATAGGGTGTTAGGATTTGGCTATAAACCTAATCTGTTTAATATGGTTTGGGGTTATACAGCAGGTCATGGTGGTTAATGTTTAGTGAGCTGAAACAAGAATGGAAGAAAATTATAATGGAAAAGCTTGGTTTTAAAAGACATCTCTTCATAGATGGCTATAAGGGGGATGATTGGACTCATGGTGTGTATCACATATTTTGGCTAAGCTGGGCTTCAAAAACCTTTCAGCTGAGATAAGCATGATCATGTGAGCAGGGCTTTTTAGCTCAAAGCACTCCTAATGTTGGACTATTGGCATGAGGTGGTGACAGCTGCAGAAGACAGAGGGGGAGAAAGCTGTAGCATTATGTCTTTGTTACAGAGAACAGCCGCACAGGAAAGGCAACAATTGCTTAAATTACTGTTGTGTGATTTGGGGGTTGTGGGCATGACAGCATGGTCCAATTCTGATCATGAGACCTCAGCACCGGCACCCTTCCCTCTCCTCACCCTGCATACAGGCTCTCACCTGCTGCCTTCCAGCTGTTTTTTACCCCGTCCACCTTTCAGAGCCAGGACAGCCAGGGTCCTGTCTCCACCATGCCAAGACACAAGCTTTGTGCCCTGAAAGCATGACAGTCAGGGCAATATGGTGATATGAGCAGACTAATTGATCCCAGGGCACTAATTAGCCAAGATGCAGCTGCTGGTTCTGGAGTTAGTTTGGTTACTGTCTGTACCAACCTCCAAAGGGCTATATGTAGACAGGTCCTAGAAAACAGCGCACCAGGTTTTGTCTTGTTCATAAAGCTTCTAAGAGCATTCATCCTTATTAGTCCTCCTCTAGATAGCCTGTGGAAGCCTTCTCTCTAGTTTTAATGTAGAAATAATGGTGTTTTATAGACACCACTGAGGGCTTGGTCATGGGGGAGAACCCAAACCATCCTCCCTGTATAAAATACAGAGAAGATGATGTGACCAAATGGTGATAAACATGCCAATGTGGAGTAATTCTCCTAAGCTTTCTTGTGCCCATCTGTCACCACTTTGATGGCTCTGTCCTCGTGTGCCTTTGAATGACCCAATGTCCTCATGCAGTGGCCAGGGAGAAATCTGTTCCCAGCTCCTGCCTTGACCTTTGCTCCTGGCTTCATGGGGCCCTCCAGGAGGTCCTATGGTGAGAAAGGGGCTGAATGGCAAGGGTGGGACTGACCTCAATGCCCACTAGGCAGCTCAAGCGTTGAGTTTGAGCTGGGATGAACTTCAACCAGCTGTCAGATTTGGTCTGATGGTAAAGTCAAGATCTTATGGGTAAGGATGAGGGGGAAGGCCAACAGGCAGATATCCTGGTGGGGGTCTGTTATAGACCACCCAACCAGGATGAAGAGGTTGATGAAGCATTCTACAAGCAGCTGACAGAAGTCTCATAATTGCTAGCCCTTGTTCTCATGGGAGACTTCAACTTACTGGATGTCTGCTGGAAATACAACACAGCAGAGATGAAACAGTCTAGGAGGTTTGTGGACTGTGGGCAAGATAACCTCCTGACACAGATACTAAGTGAGCCTACCAGGGGAGGTGCCTCGCTTGACCTGCTGTTCACAAACAGAGAAGGACTGGTGGGAGATGTGGTGGTCAGAGGCTGTCTTGGGCTTATTGACCATGATATGACAGAGTTCTTGATTCTTGGCAAAGTAAGGAAAGAGGCCAGAAAAACCACTACCGTGGATTTCCAGAGTGCAGACTTTGGGCTGTTCAGGGAACTGTTTGGGAGAGTCCCTTGGGAAGTAGTTTTGAAGGGCAAAGGGATCCAGGAAAGCTGGGCTTTCTTCAAGAAAGAAGTCTTAAAGGTGCTGAAGCAGAGTGTCCTCGTGCCAAAAGACAAATCAGTGGGGAAGACAACCAGCCTGGCTGAACAGGGAGAGTTTACCACTTTTGGAAGAAGGGGCAGACAACTCGGGAAGGGTACAGGGATCTCATTAGTTCATGCAGAGAGAAAATTAGAAAGGCAAAAGCCCACCTAGAACTCACTGTGGCCACTGTTGTAAGGGATAACAAAAACTGTTTTTACAAATCCACTGAAAACAAAAAGAGAGCCAAGGAGAATTTCCATCCTCTGTTGGACACAGAGGGGAACATTGCCACCAAGGATGAGGAAAAGGCCAAAGTACTAAACACCTTCTTTGCCTCAGTCTTTAATAGTCAGACCAGTTATCCCTGGGGTATTCAGCCCCCTGAGCTGGAAGGCAGGGACAGAGAGCAAAACAAACCCTACCATAATCCAGGAGGAAGCAGTTTTCAATCTGCTGCTCCACCTGGACACTCACAAGTCTATGGGGCCGATGGGATCCACCCGAGAGTACTGAGGGAGCTGGCAGAGGAGCTTGCCAAGCCACTCTCCATCATTTATCAGCAGTCCTGCTTAACATGTTTGGTTCCACATAACTGGAGGCTTTCCAGTGTGATGACCATCTACAACAAGGGCCAGAAGGAGGATCCAGGGAACTACAGGCCTGTCGGTCTGACCTCAGTACAGGAGAAGATTATGGACCGATACATGTTGAGTGAGCTCACTAGGCATGTGCAGGACAGCCAGGGGATCCGGCCCAGCCAGCATGGCTTCATGAAAGGCAGGTCCTGCCTGACCAGCCTGATCTCCTTCTATGACCAGGTGACCCAAACAGTGGATGAGGGAAAGGCTGTGGATGTTGTCTGCCTGGGCTTTAGCAAAGCCTTTGACACTGTCTCCCACAGCATCCTCCTAGAGAAGCTGGCGGCTCATGGCTTGGACAGGTGTACTCNGAGAAGGGCCTGGGGGTGCTGGCTGACAGCGGCTGAGCATGAGCCAGCAGCGTGCCCAGGTGGCCAAGGGGGCCAGCAGCACCCTGGCTTGTGTCAGGGGCGGTGTGGCCAGCAGGAGCCGGGCAGGGATGGTGCCCCTGTGCTCGGCACTGGGGAGGCCGCCCCGCGAATCCTGGGGTCAGGTTTGGGCCCCTCGGGAGAAGAAGGACATGGAGGGGCTGGAGCGTGTCCAGAGAAGGGCAGCGGGGCTGGGGCAGGGTCTGGAGCACAAGTGTGCTGGGGGGCGGCTGAGGGAGCTGGGGGGGCTCAGCCTGGAGAAGAGGAGGCTGAGGGGAGCCCTCATCGCTCTCTGCAGCTGCCTGAGAGGAGGCTGTGGTGAGGGGGGGTCGGTCTCTTCTCCCAAGGAATAAGCGATGGGATGAGAGGAAATGGCCTCATGATGTACCAGTGGAGGTTTAGATTGGGTATTAGGAAAAATGTATTTACTGAAAGAGTGGTCAGGCCCTGGCACAGGCTGCCCAGAGAGGTGGTGGTGTCACCATCCTGGAGGTGTTCAAAAAATATGTAGGTGTGGCGCTTCAGGGCATGGTTTAGGAGGCATGGGGTGTTGGGTTGACAGTTGGACTTGATCTTAGAGATCTGTTCCAACCTTAAGATTCTATTCTATGATTCTATGTTGATGAGTTGGGAGAGGTTGAAAAAAGCGTCTTGTGAACTCAATGCATAAAATTTGGGAAGCACAACAAATGTGAAACCCCATTTTCAGAGCAAACTGGCTACCAAAGAAACAGTGTTCTTATATTCCGATGCTACCTCCATGCAAAGGCTTTTCAACACTGTGTTCTGCTGAAGGGAAGATCTCAGGGGAAAACACCCGAGAAAGTGGAAGAATCACTTCTTCTTACTCCATCTTCTGCACTGGCACTTATGTGCTAAATTGCCTCCAAGCACAGCAGAATTGGTTTCAAGGCTCTGGAGAAAAGTATTATTTTTAACACAATCACTGCTTGCTCATCACAGCCCTTTCAAATGTGCTTTTCATCTGGCACCTGGAACACCTAACAGAGAGGTGGGTGATTTCGAATAATATCCTTAGTTAATGGTCTTACAAAGACCTGATGTGCTAGACCTGAGATAACACCTCAGGACCTGACTTTTTCAAGGTACAGATGCATGTTGAGTCCCACAGGTGTCTGGGCTTTCATTTTTTCTAACAAGCCTTGGCATTCCCTTGACATGGTGCAAGTATGAACTGGTTTCCCTTCTCCGGTTTGTCATGAGGCCTCCTTTCACTTTAGAAATCACTTGGAGAGCTGTTGTTAAAAAGCAGCACCCTAACCAGTGGTGAAGACACAGCTCCCACCTCCTTCAGATCCCCTTTCTACCTTCCCTTCCTTATTCACTCTGACAGCATGTGACTATGTCAAAAGCCCAAGTTTTAGCTACACAGTTTCCTTTCCCCTTCAATATTTCAGTGCAGGAACAGCTTTGCTTTTATAAAGACATGCAGTTTAGTCATCAAGTCATTGAAGAATGTCATTGGCATCTCAGCTGCAGAATCCCCCCTCCAAGCCAGCAGCAATGTGTTGGAGAGGCTGTTAGCCCACCGTATGTTCCTTGATGTTCTCAACTTGTGTTCTCTGGGGAACCCATTAGCATTTAGACTTGCAGGCAATTCTCTCCTCCCCCAATAATAATTATCCAGGGAGGGGATAATTAAAATAGGTTCTAAGGCTATGGAGGACCTCTGTCCGCTTTCACTACTTGCGGAATCAAATGAGAACTTGAATGTAGATTTGGAGATAATTCCTGAAGGGTTTTGCACCTTTGCCATGTTCTTGTTGTCATTAAGCATGATCTAATCCTCCATTTCATTTCATTAACCTGAACAGGGGCAAATTTTGAAATGTGACTGCAAAACAGCACCAGTAAAATTTCCCTAGACACCTGAGAAAGACCTACAAGTATAAAATGAATAATTTCACAGGGATGGACAAGAATGAAGGAATTAGGGACTGGTTAGCCCAGATTTCCTACAGGATTCTATCCAAATCACTAAGATTTTGTATCTTGATTTTATCATTTAAAATAAAAAGGCCTCTTTTATTTAGTCTCTGAATTACTGAGATTTTCAGAAGGGATATGGCCTCTTCCAGTGCATTTGTCCTGTGCTGCAAACAGCCAACAGCAGCACCAAGAAAACCATCTCTATAACCTAGCCCTGTTGTCTGTGCAAGGCAGGAATGCATGCAGCCTAATGAGCTGGATGAGATGTATTTCAGCAAGACTCACTGGACTGAAAGCCAGCACAGCACTACTCATCATTGCATGGTGTGAATATGCCCGCAGTGATCTCTACTGATGGCCTCTCAACACTCTTGCAAAATACTACTACTAGTTGGTGTTACTAGTACACAACCCTTGCTGCAGAAATGGTATAGGAAGTCTCATGAGGTTTTAGGGAGAGCTTATTTAAATGCATGCTCCAAGAATTTCACAGTGCCTTCTTCCAAATCTGAACTGGGATGACTTGCACTGGGTTTGTGCTACCAATTGCTCTCTCACAGAGCAACTGGGACCCACAATGGGAGTGAGGGAGCACATGTAATGCTCTGTGCCCAGCCTGGCCCCTGGATAGGAAATCTTTGGCCTGTCTCCCTTAACAGCTGTCACTCAATTTGTCTTAAAAAAAAAAAGAGCAGATGAAGCAATGGAAAATAAATATGCCACCCATTTTTCAAAACTTGATGTTTTTTAACTAAACCCAATATTATTCATATGTTGTATATATTATTACTGTTAGCTTCAAAGCTGTTGGAAATCACAGATCAGTTCCTCAACCACAAGGTCTTTATTATGCATACATAAATCATGCATGGAAGGGCCCTGACAGTTGACGATGTAAACTCTCAGGAAGCAAAGCCCCTAAGCCATGTAAAAAATGTATGTCACAGGCAAAGAAGTATGTCATCTCTATTTCCTTTTTATGGATATTCTTGTCTTGTCATTATCAAAGAAGATTTTTTTTCCTTTATTTCCTATTTAAATGTAGTTTAGCGCAGAGGTAATTTGCAATGGTATTTCAATGAGACAAATGGAGTACACTTCCCCACATCTGCCTGCATCTTCAAGGATGAGCGTGTTGTAATTATACTGTTCCGGTTTCATTAACAGCTCTGCTGTACCCAATATGGTTCATAAGTATTCTGGTGAAATGCAGGACAAAGTTCATTGAATTGAATTGTCAGGAGCATCTGGGTGATATAGGACTCATGTAAATTACATTAGAATTGTGTTGTTTTGAAGCCATAGGTTGGTTGCAAGAATTGGTCAGAATTTTTTTAGCAGAAAAATACTAAAAGCCAAGGATTCTGTATTGTTCTACAGTTGAAGACAAAACAAAATACTTAGAAGTGGAAATATTCAGGCAAGAATGACAAAAAAATAAAAGCTGTTGAATTTGTAGTTGACATTTTCAGTTTCTCAATCAAAGGTATTTTTTTCTTTTAATTTCCTTGATTATTTGTTTGGGGGAGAAGTTCAGTGAATTTGCCTCTAAGAAAAATCATACTTTTTGATTAAAAGTTTTGGTTAGTCATAAGTAGCAGATTGTATCAGATAAAAACTGAAGTAAATCTTTTGGTCAAAAAGTAAAGAATAACCATCAAAACAGGAAATTGGAGAAGGCATGCCTAATAGACCACGCTTGTCTATATCATGGGCTAAGGGACAGCTCTGTGACAGACCAAAACATAATTGACTCCTTCCTGCTACAAACACTGAGCTTTCAAAAGCAGGGCACTGCAGACTGGTAAGCCCACATTTCATCACCTGAAGATCAGCGAGCATCTAACAGCTACCCACCCTTGTTGCTATATTTACTGAAGTTAGACATGCAAATCAGCCTAGCTGTTGTCCTGCATGTTGTCACTGCCTGGTGAAAAGGTACCTCCTAAGTGACTGTGGAAAAAAAAATGCACTTTTTCCTCAAGCAACACATCCGCTTTGGAATGATCTTCTTGCACATCCTCCTCTGTTCACATCCGCCTTCCAGCTTTACTGCTCTGTGGGTTTTGAGCAACTAAGACTAATTTACTCTAGGTGCAGGATAAGACAGGCATGTACATACACATCAAGAGGGGAAAAAAGCTCATCCTTCCTTCTTCATTCCCTCGCAACTGACTGGGACATTGCTGATATCTCCTCCATGGTTCCTCCTCATTGTTCCAGCACCCAGTGGTCACGATGGGGGCTTCTTCAGAGCAAACATCAGCTGAAGTAAATAGCTCTTGTTAGGCCACAATTCATCTCATTTCAGGCCTTTACTTCTGATGAAGTCCCTCTTTCTCAGCTCTAGACGCTTTTGCTCAGAGAAATCCCATCTACCGTGTCTCAGCTCATTGGGAAATCCTCTTTTTGCTGGGCACAGCTTGGGATGCCACTATAAAGAACCAAGAGCAGCAAGTGAACACCATGCTGTCTGCTTCCTGAGAGAAACACACAGAGAAAGGAACAGCAGATATTTAATTCTGTCTGTGGGGGAAATTCAGAACCAGCTGAGATGTTTGTTACTGCTTTTATCCTCTTGCCTATGCAAATTGGTGGGATTCAGAGCTAAATGTAAGTGCATTAAATGGAAACCTGAAAGTGGGATCTGTTTCATATGCTAGTTCTGCTCTCCTCCCTTGGAGAGACACCTATGGATACATTTTCATTAATAATTTTGCCTTATCTCTTCTCTGATGTAAATTTACAAGCAAGAAGCAGGAAAAACGCCAAATGAAATGTTGCAGGCTGACTGGTAAGATAATTAGCATATGATGTATAAGAAAGAAGAATCCCAAGAAGCAAAGCTGGAAGTACGTGTATCTATTTGTGACAGCATTTGGGGAAAGTTTCAATTCACTGAGGATCAGCTGTGTTTGCATTTTGCTCTTTCCTTCTCTCACTTAGTGAATCTCTCCTAGGAATGCCCTTTTTCCATGAGCTTTCTAACTGATGAAGTAGCTGCAGGAAAGAGGAAAGAAAAGCAACTTAAAAATAGATAAGCTGCTTATCTCTTTAGCTGACTTGAAATTGCTGCTGTGTGGAGGAGGATGCTATCAAAAACACAAGTTTAGAAGTTTGTGATGCTGGAAAAGTTTCTAGATGTGCATCACCAGTACATAACTCATGCTGCTTACAAATCACTGCTAGAGATAAGATTATCCAGGTACATTGAATTTTGTTTTTCAAAAGTTAGTCATGGTCTTTAGCCTGGGAATATCAGGCTTTTGTGATCACACTTTGTGCCTGTCCAGCCATCTGTCAGCCTCTTTCAATAACCTGCAAACCCACTGATCAACTTTGACAGAAGGGTAGAGGTCTCAAAGATATTAAATTCCAGTGTTTTTCATGAAAATCAGTAGCTTTTCTGTTCAGTTTTAACTGCCAGCTGGCCTTTATGCTTGAGACTACTGGTCACTAATCAGCATATGCATTTCTAAGAACCACAAGTGTGTCTTCTTGCTAATTGAGACTCAGAGAAAGGATCAGAGACCGTCCACGAGGACAGGAACTGGGGATGTACATGGGGATTGCATCCCCTAGGCACCACCTGAGGGACAGAAACAGCTTAGAAAGCTGAGGTCATCCCAATGGGGTGGAAGGAAAACAGGCCACAAATCCAGAAGAAACGGCACTTTTTTAATTCTTCATTCATCCAGCAGCTCCTTTTTTCTGAGGCATTTGATTCAATACCTGTGACTTTTAAAGGAAAAATTCTCATTGAATTGTGGGGGGAATTTCTGGGTTCTGATCAAGACTGAGGAAAAATTTACAAAAACAGCAACCATTGATAAAAATAAGGATTTTTGAGAGATGCTCAGTGCTGATATCATGATTTGGTTTATTGTACAAATAGATGGTTATCTCAAAAAAAAGGCCATCTTTGGACTTCAACAAGAAACAAAATACTATATTTGGAGCAGACAAGATAGATACCAGCTTACTGTGACAGCCAAACTTAAATAGCAAATATTGCATTTCAATGATCCTTCCTTTAAATAGGGTCTTTGATTTGGTGTCTTTCTCTATTTTTCTATGGTTTTAAAAAATACAATCTGTTTTAGAAG
>VZTV01034375.1:0-11638 GCA_013400875.1 Anhinga rufa | reverse complement strand
AAATCCTCCTAACATAGCTACCATGAAACTGGGCCCCACAACCTGCTGTTCTTCCCTGGGGGCTGCTGCTAAACTGGAAAGAAATTATACCAAGAATGACTGGAGGAGAACTGGTTTAAAGAGCAGATTGTGTCCTTCTTGCCAGTGTGATGACAAAGTCTACATGGAATCCTGGAATAGTCTAAATGACAAATGTCCACTGATGCAGCTATGTAAACACCACAGGAAATGTGTCAGGAGATAGCACTCCCCAGCATTTCCATTATTAAACATTTCCATTTTAAATTTGAAAAAGATTAAATTTTAAAAAGAGACCATGAATCTAAGGAGCAGAGAGACAGTTCTAGCCCCAAACCATAGTGCATCACTGGTCACAGCTGGGAGAAATAAAATCCCTGCCAACCTAGGGAATACTGTGTTGAATCTGGAGCTTCTCTTTCCCCCTAGAAAAAGAGGTTCTTAAATGAGAATCCGGGTGTCTCACAGAGGATTTGCTGCAGACCCAGCCGCCATGCCCATTCAATGACTCATTTGAAAACATCATTTTCCAAGAGTCTTTGTTTATGGATATTTGAGCAAATAAATGTCAGCTCCTCCTCTCTGGTTATTAATGATGCAGTTGCTCGGCTCTGTCTGCACAAATTCTGCATCCTTATCTGGTGCCTCATCTCAGACACAAACTGAATGACCGAGATAAGCCATGTGCATCTCCTGTACTTCAGCATCATCAGCAACAGCTAATCTCCTCTGGGATCACCAACCAAGCTCTACCTGCAGGGAATCCATGGGGGCAGATATTATAACAAGAGCTATCATCTCTTCTTGTCCAGATACCTTCTCCTGAAACCCATGGCAGGGAGTGAGGGGGGTGCATAGTCTTGTCTAAGAAAAACAGGATTAAGGTGACCTCTGTGGGGTAGTCTAGACAACCCACCTGGTAGTCAGCTCAAGAAATTAAGGATCTTCTGGTTTTCTTTTCCCCTTACATCATAGTTTTCATAGTTGTTGGGGTACAGATCACTGAAGATTTTGGTACAAGAAGAATATAGCAAAGCAGGTTGGATTTTATTTTTTTTAATAAAAATGCCAATTCATCTCAACTTAGACTGTTCAAAAGGAAGTTAATACTAAAAATTTTGCTTTGAAAGTCATAATTGCCAGAAGTATGTGTTCTAGGTTTTTTCTTTTTATTCAAAATGTGTTTCCATTTTAAACTATAAACTGTAAAACAATTTTATTTAAAGGTTAAAATCTAAACAAAGTATTCAAAAAAACTGATTTATTGATGTCATTTTTTAGTTTGTCAGTCTGAAGGAATTGTTCATTTCACATCATTTTTGCCAATTCAAGAGAAGAAAAATGAGAAAAAGATCTCAAAAATCTCAAAAAAAATCCTCAAGAAAAGAGTTTCTTTCATAGACATGTATTTGTCTAACAAAGGCAAATGAACAGTTTTGACTGTCTGATAAGTGCAGTGACAGTGATGGAAAAACAGACTACAGTAACACTGTATCTTCTAAGCTATTAATTTTGTCTCTGTCTCATTTTCAGCCAATTTTTTTTTTAAAGCATGACTGATGTCTGTAATAATGTAATCTTTAATTTTATTCATGCACTTGTACAAACAAAAATTGAGACTTTCCAAATTTCAGGGATTCAAGCTGACTTAAAATGCTGGTCTATGTGCATGCATGGTGTAGTGGTGAAAGCCAGGAGCCCTGTACCAGCCACCATCCTTTCTCTTGCACCTTTCACCTCTTATAAGTTGGGATCAAACTGCTCATTCTTCCAATATAAGCCCCTGATTAGCTTCTTTCTACAATTGCAGTTGCTGTAGCAAAGAAATAGGCATGAAAAATATTTTATTGTTTTTGCAGCCAGAGACCCAGATTCTCCTTTATTTCCTAGCTCTCTCAAGCTAGGATACTGCAGCCTCAACCTTGATTGGTCCCAAAATGCTCATGAAACTTCCTATAGTCCCTATTTCCAGACAGAACTAAGGACTGTCTTTCGTCTGAGATACTCATATAGACTTATTGCCAAATTGTCTGAGTGTCTCACAGTCCTCCTTCTATTTATTTTCTCAGTATCTCTGGGAAAACTCTTGTTAGCTAGGAATCAGACAGATTAAGGCTCTCCCCAAGCCCAGATCTTTCTTAGGTACCTGACATTTATTCAAGTGGAAAAATCCAGCTGATTTCCATGAAAGCAAAGCTGTTGAGTACGCTGGGGGCCCACAGATATGGGCACATAATTATGGCAGCTTAGCAAGTTGCAGCTTCTTCCTTTGAGGTTTAAGGTAGCCCCTTTCACCTTATGGTTAGGACAAAGTCCACCATTTTTGGGTGCATCAACTGATGGGCAATTACTCCGTTCCCTTAGCACATGTAGCTGCACTTTCATATCAAAGTTTGAGAATGATTTTAATGGAAGAAACATGTATTCATTCTGGGGGAAAAAACTAATCCATAGGCCTGCTTGTGTAGTTTTACTATTTTGGTTTTCATCACAGCCCATTAGAGATCAGGCAGGACTTTGTATTCAGCTACTACCTTTATTTTCTCCCATTTTGCTTGTTTGCTTGCATGCATGTGTGGAACTACATACGTAAGCTTGGGAGCAGGGTATTCATTTTGGTTTTAATTCCCAGTCATTTTGGGGCCACCTTCTGATGGATCAGTTTTCAAACAATCTTCTAAGTGACTTATCCAGGGTCACATACCAGCAGGACCTACACCTGCATCAGTTTCTGATAGAAGCTGTACTAACTGAAAAAACAGGACTGAAAAATCTTTCCTATCATTGCTCTGATGACCTTCATACTGGCTATTCCCAACAGCTCAAAAGCCATGGTGCACTTCAGAAATAATTTGTGGTAACAGGTAAAAACATACAAATAAAGGAAATTCGCTTCACTGTTGCAAATACCTTAGGAAAGGTGAAAAAAGCCTAAAGTGCCTCAGAGCTTATAGGAGTTTCCCCTTTGGGCTAGCAGCTCATGGCTCTGAATCACGTTCCTCTTCAGATGGAGGTTAGTTATTGAAAGGCTTATGAATCTCAGCTGCCTTTCTGTCCCTCAGCTAAAGCAGCAATGCCCTTTGGCAAAGAAGGATGATTGGCTGTGGGCAGTAACTCCAACGTGTACATGAGGCAGATAAATCTGACCGATTTAATTAGTTCAGCTCTTGCTCACAGTTTCAGTGTAGACCCAAAATAAGATAAACCCAATGCATCTGTTTTAGTCAGTGATATGAACTTAATTGTTATTCTGTTATCTACAAAGTCAGGCAGTTATTAGAAAGAAAGAAAGAAAGAAAGAAAGAAAGAAAGAAAGAAAGAAAGAAAGAAAGAACGGCCTGAAGTCATTCTAGTGATAAATCTATTTATTTTACTATATTTATATGGGATAATCTTCTTGGCTGAAAAATGCCCTCAAAAGAAGTCCCTGCGGCGTCAGTTTGCACAAACAAAGGCAAAGCAGCAACAAACAAATAACTCCATCTCACATGCTGCATGGGACATGAAACACACGGCAAGCACTTTGCCCTTGGAATGTCTCCAGCAAAATTTTACCAGCGGCAGTTTTGAAGGAGACGATCCATGCTTGTTTGGGGATCTGTGTGCACATGCCGTTATTCTGAGAGGAGAAGAAATGCATTTGTGAAGCTGCACCACAAAATGCAAAGAAGTTGCTCTAAGATCACTTCTGGAGTCGTGTGCTTGGATTGATTTATTTGCTAAATCTGGGTAACCATATTTTTTTAAGAGTATGTTTATTTGGATGTGAATAGATATAGAGGGTAGGGAAACATTAAGCCCTATTTCTGGGGAATCTGCTTCAATGTATTTAGACAGAACAGCCTTTGTGGGATGAAAAAAGGTCTGGAAAGAGTCCCAACAGAAGATTAGGGGCAAGGGAAGGGTCACACTTTCCTGAATCATCTGTTGTCATCAGAGACAAGATAGTGACTGAGCCAAACCTTGGCATGTTTTTGTCTGACCTCTTTAATACTCCTGTCACAAGAGTATTTTAAGTTTCTGGCCAAAGATATATTTTCTAGATTTTACCCTGTCTCTTTTATCCAGCAGGACCTGAAACAAGACAGTCAGCAGGGAGACACTGACTTGAAATATAGGCAGGAGCCAATTGCCTAAGCCATTTTAGACCCTCTAGGATATCCTCAGCATCCTCCTGGGCCTGCCAGATATATGGCAGGACCTATGTTCCACTCCCCTCATTCTGCATATCCAACAGAGGCCAGGTGGGGCACTCCACCAGTCCTAAAATGACACTGCTTCTTTTGTTTAGGCAGCCTCGTCCCACACACATTGTGGGTGTTGTATTGTCACCATCAGAGAAACAGCTTCATGGAAAACAAGGGTGCTCCCCGTCCAATGTCCCAGTCATTCCCTGGCCTTTCTGGTGCTATGCCATTTGCCGATTCATCATCATAGAAGATACTGGGAGCATCTACTCCCCACCAGCTTCAAGAAGTGCCACTGGTGATGCCTGTGTTGTATGTGATCTCTGTGGTGCCAGCACCATCCTCTAGATCAGGATGACCTCAAATTTGCTGCTTCCCAAGTCCGTTGTCAAGTTGGGTCCCCACAAAATCATTCACACAACAGCCTTGAAGAGACAGATCAAGGCAGGGCTGTGCCTATGAGTATCTGTGTTAGTAGCCACTGTGTCAGAGGAACAACACCCAGCCAAAGATAGAGGCAGTTTGATGGAGACCACCTTCACGCTTCATATTTCACTACTTTTCCAAAGGCACAGGTTCAGAGCTGTCCAGTCCCAGGAAGCATGAGTGAATACATTGGGCCACCTGGCCTTCAAGGGAATCAGCTAATTCATCTATCTTACCATGCAGATAAGCTTTCATCAGACTTTTCATCATCTTGTTTAAACACAAGCCTGGTAAAACCCATCTCCCTTTTAACACATTATTCATTCTACTCCTTTCCTCATTAAAATTCCTGCCCGGTGCTCAAACACCAGCAGTCAGTGTCATTGTCAGATGTGTCATTTAAGTCCCAATAAATCATTATTAGTACCAGCGTTGTTTGGAAACATGGCTATTAGTAGAGCGCTCCAATGGAAATGCAGAGAAGCAGCCAAGCTTGGGGTGATGGGTGAGCTGGCATCACCTCCACTTTGCCAACAGGGATTCCCTCTCCACCACTCACAATAGCCAGCAGCTCTGAAGACCTGCCAAGTAGAATGTCCCATCTGCCTGAGAAAGGCAAACCCCTGTGCTGGCCCATAGCAAGCTAAGCCTGCCAAAGGAGATAGGCTGTGTCACAGGGAAGACATGAAAAACGTAACTTTAACTTAGAGCTGGAAGCAATGGTTCACAGCAGCAAGGCAACCGCCTGCATTAGCACCTGGCTTAGAGGGGTATTTCGACATCTCATGGCAAATGGTATCTTCTCTCATCCCTATGTGGAGTGCTCACTCCCTCATGTGCTTCAAGGGAGGGTTGATAGATGGATGTTTGAATTAGCCGGGTAGCACACGCCGACTAGCAAAGCACGTGGAGACCAAGTGTTTATTTTTTGTGTACAGCAGCATAAATCCCAAGCACCCATCCCTCCCCCGAAGGGGAGCAGCCTGGCTCTCAACACACACCGCCATCCTCCATCCCACCTGCTCCTGCACTGAGCCAGCTGGATCTGCCATCTAGTCCACAAAGCTGGCTGATAGCCCTCATGCAAAGGGGTCTGGAGGGTATTTGTGGAGAGAGGTAGAGGTGCTGACTGTGGAGACCCAGCAGGGAAAGGAGGAGAGTCTGCCAGCAGTCTCAGTGGATGCTCACAGATCAGAAAGTAAAGCTTTGCCTCTCAATTGTAAGAGGTTGCTGCTGCTTTTGCCATCAGACATCTGGCTCAGGAGAGTAAATCCCAGGGAGTAAGATTGCCTGGGAATACAGTATCTTCCCCCACTCTTCTTTCCCTTGTCCTTTGGCTAATAAAATGAAGATACCCCCAAACCAAGCTCCCATCATGCTCTTTGCCTTTGCTGGATGAATTAGAGTCACTTTATTATGAGACACAACCAGGGAGCCTGGACTGCTTCAGGCTTTTGTGCCTTTTCCTCCCAAAACACTGTCTTTTCAAATTACCTAATCACAGAGAGTGACCCAGGAAAGGCCAGCCCTAAGGAGCTCCCTCTGGGATGCGTTTGCTTCACACTTATGGAAATCCGTAGAAGAAGACCACAAAATAGCTTGTGTGCAGCCACGGGCCTTGCATGGGTGGCTGGGGAAAGGTGTGATTAGGGCAATGGGAAAGGATGGAGGGCAAGTCTCACAGCTGCATGTAGCAACTGAGATATTTCCTATCTTGCTCTTCCCCAGATCTATCACTGTAAATAGATTGGCTTGCTTTCCTCTCACTTCTTTTTTGTGCTAAGACTCTGCAACTTGCATGAAAACATGCAGTCTTAATTGGCACTGTCAATTCCAGCTGACAGATCTCCCATAAAACACACCCAGCAATAAAACTGTAATCCCCTTTCCCTCCCCGACAACAAAGTTCAATTATAAAGTGAGACAAGGAAGACTCCAGTGGATGGCTGTAGGCAGACTGCAATTTGCTGGATTTATGAAAAAATGTTGTAATCTTGCTAATACTTTGATGAGGACCACTTTGTGCTAATGAAATGAGATAGTATTTACTCACTGGAAGACATTAAATCCCACTGAACTAATGGGTGGGTTTTAAGACTGCTCTAGGTGCTTCACTATGAAACCCAGTGTGATTTACCAGCAATCAACTCCTACCCACTCTCCTGAGCCATGTGCTTCTCACAAACTCTCCTGATGGTTTGCTTTCCTTCCCTTTTCCAGCACTGTTAACTGCCAAAGCATTAGGGACTCACTCTGAATGCATTTTCTCCCTCCTGTGCAGCTTCACGAAGGCTTGCTGATGTTTATGTGGCAAAGCCTGCTCAGATCCAGACTGAAGAGAAGCAGGGGATGCAAAAAGGAGCAGCCCCCTCCAGCCAGTCCCTTCTGTCCTTTGGTATGGTGGGGATCTTCTAGGTCTGCTTTAGTTTGGAGCTATGCCCCATGTCCTCAGCCCATCTGAGAGCCTCAGGCGGGAGGTAAGCCAAGATGTTCTCCTTACTTCCTGACTCCATGATATTTCAGCCCTCCTCTGCATGCAGTCACAGGGTATCCTCTGCCCCCTCCCTGCCCACAAGCCACCACCGAGGAGGAGCGTGGAGGTGGCAGAGGAGAGGAACATCAGTAACACTGCGGCCAGGCGTGGGCAGCAAGGAGGGGAGCAGGCAAAGACAGAGGGGGAGCTGGATGATAATGCAGCAATTATCTGGAACCTTCCCAAGGGAAACCACAAACAGATGTGCTTGTGGTGTTGCAGTGGGACCTTGAAGAGACAACTAAGGGGGACCCTTTGATCCTCATATCTGAGGCAGGCAGAGCGACAGGGCCAGGTTTGCTCAGCAAGTGGGAGGTGGGAGGAGGAAAGGGCAAGACTTATCCCGAAGGCTGGTGGGAGCTAACTCTCCCCTTGCCCTCTGGCAGGGGGCTGAGATGCAAAGCTGTGACCAAGGTGTGAGGGGATAGATAGGGATGGCACAGGAAGTGCCCAAGTCTTTGGATTTTGGTTTTGTCATCAGCAACCCTTGCAAGAAGAGATGAGGGTCCAGCCAGTGGCAGAAGTGGTCCCTGGGGAGGCAGGGCTTGCAAACGGCGCTCTCCAACACCCAAAGCCAAGGCTTCAGAAGCAACGTGGGTAATGATTTTGGCAGCACCAACAGCAAGTGAGACGTTCCTCCTGCTTCCCCACTGCCTCACTTCTTGGGTGGCCACTTCCCCAGGGCAGAGAGGGAGTGCAAAGCACTGTGTGATAAGGAGGGGAAGGGCAGGGTTAGGTGGGGAGCAGGATGAGAGGGCAAGGGGGACTAGGGGAGAGGAAACTGGGACCCCAAACCCTGCTGCCACCTTAGCTTTGTGCTGCTACCTTGTGTGACAGCTTCCTTCCCCCTCACCATGAAGGCACCTCCCTGCTCTGCTCCCATTGCTGCCCAGAGTCCCCAGAGCTCACTGCCGCCATGCCAGGTGGGACATGAGTCCCAGTCACAGGTTCAAGCCCATGGGTTTGTGTGCCTCCATGTGCTCTTGTGCACAGGGAAGGGGAGGGGAAAGTCAGTGCCAGCTTTTCCCAGGCTTTGCATTGTGCCTCTCCTCGCTGGCAGCTCTGCTGGAGACGAGGAGAGGTAGGCAGCCAGGAACGCAGGCTATGAGCAGAGGGGGAGGTGGAGGAGGTGGCTGCTTGGGACAGGGATGCTGGCTTGTGCTGTGGGTCTCAGTGGTGATAGATCAGTGTGGGATGCCAGAGCCAGAGTGACTGTGGGGGAAGCTTGTACTGTCTGGCGCTGCTTGGATGTTCTCTCATCTTTGATAGAAACAACTGAATTTGCGAACTTGTTTCCTACAAGAAAGGCCCTCACTGTTCACAAGGGAACAGATATGGGATTGTCCTAAAGCCTTATGGTGGCCAGGGCAGCAGGGAAAGCTAAGTACCAGATTATTTCTTTGGAATGCAACAAATCTCACAGTGCGATAAGAGCAACAATAGCTTTCCCTCCGGCCCTCCCTCTGACCTCAGACCCAGCACCTCACAGGATCTTCCTCTCTGGGCAAGTACTTTGCAGCAAGAGCAAAGCAAAGGTGAAGCCTAATGAACTCTGGGATAGATGGGTTCAGAGGGATGGGTGGAGAGCAACAAGCTGAGCAGAGGAGGCAAGAGAGAGATGCCTCAGTGCCACCAGGGCTCCACTTGCACATGGCTCCTCTCTAGGCATGGTGAGACAGAGCTGGTCAGCTCTAGACACTGGGGAAATCTCCAAGGAAAATGCTGAGCTCTCTCTGTCTGCCTCAACCATTAGTCTCCTTCTCATCCAGAAAAAAAAGATTCCCTGCTCAGCCCCAGCCCATGAAGTTGGACGTCACATCCCTCCTAGGCATCTGTAGAAGTCCACTGATCACAGGTACAAGAAAAGCTTGGTGAATCTTCTTTTCTTCTTCCTTTCTTCTTCCTTTCTTCACTGCATGATTTTTCACCTCCATCTGCTCTGCCCTTGAAAATTGCCAGTGATGTCTCTGGGGTGTGTAGACCTGCTACCAACATGGCATCCAAAGGTGAGTGGAAGTGTTACTGATAGCTGTGGGCTGTCTGCAAACTGCAAACTGCAAATCTTCATCAATGACATAGACAGTGGGATCAAGTGCATCCTCAGCAAGTTTGCAGATGACACCAAGCTGAGCAGTGCAGTTGACACGGCAGAAGGATGTGATGTCATCCAGAGAGACCTAGACAAGCTGGAGGGGTGAGCCTGTGAGAACTTCATGAGGTTCAACAAGGCCAAGTGCAAGGTCCTGCACTTGGGTTGGGGCAACCCCCAGTATCAATACAGGCTGGGGGATGAAGAGATTGAGAGCAGCCCTGCAGAGAAGGACTCAGGGGTACTGGTGAGTGAAAAGATGGACATGACCCAACAATGTGTGCTTGCAGCCCNGGAGACTTTATTGTGGCCTTCCAGTACCTAAAGGGGGACTATAGGAAAGATGGGGACGATCTCTTTTAGCAAGGCCTGTTGTGACAGGACAAGGGCTAATGGTTTTAAACTAAAGGAGGGTAGATTTAGACTGGATATAAGGAAGAAATGTTTTACTATGAGGGTGGTGAAACACTGGCACAGGTTGCCCAGAGAGGTGGGAGATGCCCCATCCCTAGAAACATTCAAGGTCAGGTTGGACGGGGCTCTGAGTAACCTGGTCTGGTTGAAGATGTCCCTGCCCACTGCAGGGGGGTTGGACTAGATGCCCTCTAAATGTCCCTTCCAACCTAAACCATTCTATGTTTCTATGATCTATGATTCTATGAAGTAAAATATCCCACGACAACATTACACAAAGTTCCCAATTTAGAAGTTAGGCCTTGGCCCATGAGAGCTAGAAGCATAACTTAAAAATATAAGCATTTTTTTACATTATTTGCATATGATTGTTGCAGTGTATGTATGATTAAAAAGTTTTTTCTAGGCATAGAAGTTACACAGGTTACCAGAAGAGCATCACAAATGATGGTGATGCTGAGTGGAGGAAACTCTTCTATCTCAGTTATTGCTCTACAAATGAGTCAGCAAGGCCTAAGGGGTATTATTTGTTAGAGGAAGAGCCTGAACTCATGACTGCTGAAGGAAAGGAAAGATTTCCCTGGGATTACCACAAGATATTAAAACAGCCATTCTCCTTGTGTCCTTTAATCCTTACATCCCAGATGGTCTCATGTTTACCTCATCAGCCATGGTGAGGATTATTAATCCCCGTCACAGCATAAAACAATAGGCTGGTGTCTGTTATGAGAAACTTAACAGTGTAAGGCAAAAGGCTTCTGAAGGCCATGGGCAGATGCGGCAGCATGAAGTAGCCATGACCAATGCAATGCAATGGTTATCTTTGAACTCCCCACTCCACAGTGGAGCTGGTGCACTGCACAGCCTGTGATCCACCCCAGGAGCAGCTGCACTTCAGCTGAAAGACAAAAGTTGCCTATGAAACCACTACACACAGCTTTGGGAGTGAAAATTCCACTGACCATAGCACAGCTATTACAGCCCATGATTCCTGATAGCAGTGATGGTGGGTTTTAGATTAATTTGTCGTCATTTCATCATTTACACTAAATGCCATGGTTCTTTGATAAACATTTCAGGCCTTTTTCCAAACAATTTTTCCATTCGAAGCTGATGAAAACAGGCTGTCAGCACTCCCAGTAGAAACACCCTGCTCATGGCAACAGTCGCTGTCTGGCCTAGTGGTCTCCCTGGAGAAAGTCCAAGTGGGAAGGCAGTCTCAAGGCTCAATTCCTGGAGCTGATCAGGTCTGGGAGGAAGGTGACCACTGTTTCAAGAAGATGATGATGCTCTTTCTCTCTGAGAAACTTAGGGGATAACACAGAGTGGGTCTTGTCAGCCTGGAGGCTGGACTGGCACCAGCCAATCCCAAAATGAGGAGGTGGATAATGGAAGCCCCCAATGCTAGGCAAAAGGAACAATTTTCTCAGGACAAAGCATGGGTTGTCTTCCAGGTGTTGGTCCTAGCTGCCTTTATCTGGTGAGCTCTCCAGCATCTTCTTTCTCCCTCCCTTTCAGGACTTTTGAGAGGCACTGATAGATGGGGCACAGGCCCCCATATCACTGGGGGTTTCCTTGTGGGGAGTGTCCTCCAAAAGCTCTTACTTCTGCATCCATCATGCAAAGCTGAATGAAGACCTCATTCCAGTCTGAGAGAAGTCTGAATCTGAAGCCAAACATTGCACCACTGGAGTCCATCTCCATCTGTGGGAGGTCATCAAACCCAGAGTTATGGACAAATTCTGTTTTTAGAGACTGTACCATGCTAAGGCAGGGTCCATGGGACCTGCTGGGTCCATGACTGACACCACAATTGGAAAGATGTCCCTGAGAGACAGAGGCAGGCCTGGTAAGACATCCCAGACTTAAGAAGACAAGTATATCCCTTCCCTGGATTTCTGCATAGGTCCTGCCCATAAAGAGTCCTGCAGCATCCCTCGTGGAGAGTCATGAAGATGATCCGAGGGCTGG
>VZTV01034374.1:9244-24461 GCA_013400875.1 Anhinga rufa | reverse complement strand
TTTTAGCACTCTGTAGAGGAGTACTTCAAATTCATATACTTCAAGCACAGCATTTGTTATTGTAAGCACATTTTTCAGATTTGAATTTAGTTCTGATTTATCCTGTCTGCTGTTTGTTTTCTCTCTTGCCCAGGATATTGCCTGTAAATGTCTTCAGTATACTTCATCATTGCTGAGAATCCATGATGAGATACTAAAAATGTCCTTTCCAGGCTGACTGCTAGACACATTAGGTATTGCATATATTGTGACTTATTCTTTCAAAACTATCCTTCCTTTTGCATGTAATTTGGATAATAGGGTACTTTTTATTAACCTTTGTTTCCTGTGGAGAAGTATGTATATGTCCTTTTAATTTGAAAAAGATCCTGCCTTTCGAAAGCTGCTTCAGCTCTCTTTTCTACTTGGCAGCACAGGTTCTCAAAAGGCTTCCATTTTAAGCCTTGTCTGCAAAACAGGATAAGGTTTTCTTTTTACATCAGGACGTTCCACATTACTAGAGAAGACCAAGTATTGCTGTGTATTACCTCAGCTAGTAGGCTGACAAAAAAGCTTCACCTTTCTTTATCTCCTGGCTTTAAATTCATCAGGTATAAGAAATGTCTTACCTCCATTAAGGATTTACCTCAGGGTAGATATCACAGTGTAGGCACATATTTTTAGAAAACAGTTTTATTGTGAAACACAGGTTGGGGCTGTTAAGTTTTCTCATTTATTCTTTTCTTGTTTCTTATATGTTCCTTCAACCTGAAGCTTTTTACACTTACACTCTTTCAGTAACATTTAGTTCTGTCTCTCTTTACATAACTCTTTCTTACATTTCTTAGTTATTACTTACTAGCTCTCAAAAGCTGCATCCTGAACTGGAGATCCAATGTTTGAGATGAGGAAAATAAAGTCTGATTTAATAGAAAATAAGTTTCCTTTTTCTTTTTTTGTCTAANCTTTTTTTGTCTAATTTAAATCAATCTGGATAGTACAGACTGAAGATTTAACTCAGACTTTAGTGCTGGGTTTCTGCTCTGTAGAACAGAGCTATAAATAATGGAGCAAACAAGAAGGAAGGAGAGAAAAAAAATCCTTCCAGCATTTTTGCGGATCTATCACTGTATTATCTTTTGTCTAAATTAAAACATTTTATTAATACTATATTAGCAAAGAGAAATCCAAGGAGGTCAAGAATTCATTGAACTGAGTTCTGTACTAGGGAGAAAATCAGGGAAGGAAAAGAAAAAGAGGGAAAGGAAAGAGAACATACGCCCTTGCCACTGAATCCATCTAGCCTGTACGTCCTTCAGTTCTTCAGTAAAACTTCCAGACCTGGGGGCTCTAAGTCTGCAAGTTTTGCTGCAGTCATCGAGTCCTTAAGCAAAGGAAGCCTGCCAGCACCAGTCCCTACTGCTGGTCCTCCAGCCTGCTGCTCTTGCAGACTATTTCCTTCAAGGACTCTGCATCACAAAGGGGCATTTTTCATAGCTTTATCAAATGTTTTAAAGCCAAGTATAAAAGGGGATGACTGCCTTACAGATCCCAGCTTACTCAAAGAGAATGTAAAGTCACTCCTAAGTCACTTTATGCATGTTTGAACTTGAATCCCTCTTAACAGACTGTTAATAGTTTCTACTAATTAATTATAGGAAAACGTTACCTTTCAGCACCATTGTCCTAAAAGATCATTTCACTCTAGATAAAAGAAATTCAGCATTTAACACACACACCCCTCCCAGGCAGAGAATAGTGACTAAGAATTGAGCCCACAAAAGCAACCTTCCTCTTGAGCCTATAAGAACAACAAGAATCCTTCCTCTTTCTTATTACCACCCTGTTCAAGCATTTGGGATTCCAAGCAAGTCAGAATCAGGCAAAGATGTAAATTCTGTACTTGGATTTACCTTCTTACATGCTAACACTGTTATCCCTGTAGTTTGTGGAAGTAAAATGTATGTGCATATAACTTAGAAAATAATCTCACATTGCAAAATTGCCTTTTTTTAAAATGTGGCCCAGTGATATTATATTTCTAGAAAAAGCAGTGTTTTAATACAGTATTTCTTCTAATTTACCAGCCAGGGTATCTTCCAAGAAGAGTGTTTGGAGGATTTTTGGTTCCTTTTAGCTTTATTGCTAGCTTTCTGGTATACTAAGGAGAAGCCACTTGAACAGTCTGTCAGGTGAAGAAAGCAGCAGTAGGAAAGTTTTGTCTGTAGAGGCATACTAATGAAAGGTGAACAGCTGTCAATTAATTTTGTATTTTGTAGTTCATTTCACTTGGAGTTAATAGTGTTCTGCTCATTTGGGGCTGTTGCCTTCAGGATCTCAGAAGACATTGTAGTGATTCTCTACTCAGTCCAGAATTCAAAACTATTAGCGAGCTTAGCAAAACCTTAATGACATAAGTGGTCTAACTGAAAATAACATGGTGGTTTGCACAATCTCATCCTAAAGCATTTTTATTTCTGTCCACTGAAGCATGTGGAGTTCAGATGGAACTGGATTGGATTATAACATCTGTTTTGAAACCGCCTATTATTGCTGCTACCCTCATACTGCCATCTCCGAGAAGATAAAAACATATGCACTGTCCAGATATTCTTGCATTACTTACTCTTTTCCAGAATGTGTTTGTTTGCTTATTTCACTTTGTTCCTCTGTGTACAAGTCTTAAATGTCCAGTTGTGTTTTATGAAATCTTACTTAAGGGCATAATTTTGTATTCCTGAAAATAACTTAAATTTATCACCTGTTTAAGAGGACCAGTGAAGAGACGATAGAGAATAACATTTTATTCTCTCTGTTACTGCAAAGTTGCTCCCTAGTCATGGCCTTCTCATTTGTGTTGCTCATAACTACCTGAAACTGGTCATCTGAATATGAGTCAGTTTTTAATGCTGTTTTCCCTCCTACTAGAACAGCAATAAAGGGATATGGAGCAGGCTAAAAAGTACTGGGTATTGACTCTTTAAATATGAATATCCATAGAAGACTGTGTATTTATTTAATAGTGCTATTGCTGCTATTGCAGTATTAAAGGCTATGTAAGACATTTCTAGGTGGTCGTTTTGTTTGTTCATCCATTCACACTGCTTCAGAATGATACAGTTTTTTCTCCTCAACCCATTTTGCAAGAGGTATTAAAATGGCTTCAAGCATATTCCAGCAGAATCACTGATGCTTTAATTTTTATGTCCTTGATTTACCCTTTAGAATTCCCTGTGACCACTGGAATATGACAAACAATTTGTATGTTTTCTTTTTAGCCCTGATAATGAGTTTGTGTTATTCAGTAAAACTAATGGTAAATTTTTGCCCTTTATCATATTCTTCCATTAAGTATACCTGCTGTGCTGTATGTGATGCTGTGTTATGAGTTTAATCATGTGAGAAGAGAAACAAAGATATATATGTATGTGTATAAAAATATATATGAATAAACTAACAGACTCATCTTTTTCTGTTCCTATATGTCTGGATTCAGGTCAGAAGTGACCTTTTTGCCATCTAGATCCAAAAGCATGGATCCTCATTACTCTGGAATCACGGTACTTTCAAAATTCAGTACTCGGTTGTATGGTTTCGACCTATCAGTTCTTATCTCAGGTTTAAGCCTTTTTTCTTTCTTTGCAGTCACAGAATTGAAATAAATCCCAGGCTTCAAAGATGGAGTAGAAGGTGTAATGCTGTTACACTATTTCTCATTTATAGAAGCTGACCAATTGCTTGCCAGTACTTGCATTTGTTTGGACTTCCTGTGATTAAATTTATTTTTAATTTTACTGGCCGATGCAATTCATTGCTTGCCAGTACTTGCATTTGTTTGGACTCCTTGTGATGAAATTTATTTTTAATTTTAAAGTCACGTTCTTCTACAGGAAGGGCAAAAAGGGGCACTGTGTGTAACTCCATGATGTCTTACACCTCCATGAATCTTTTATACAGGTGCAAAAAGAAGGTAGAAGATTTCTGTTCTCAGCTTTTGTGTTTTCACTCCCTCTGTAAAGATGCAGAATCACCTTCAGAATAAAAGTCAGCTGGCAACTCAGACCCATACTGAGTTAACCAGAAAATATATATCATTCCTTGCAAAAGCTCAGAAGTTTGTATTTGGCTCTTCAAGGACAAGTTTTATCAAAACAAAAGCCGTATTGGTACAGCTTGAAGTGAATATTCTACTAACAATAAATATATTCTGCCTTCCTAAGCTCCCTGCATAATAAATGGAGATGCACTTACCCTGTTCAACATGATTTGTGTTCACAAGCAGTTCAAATATTCATCGTGCTTTGGTTTGCTAGTACTTGTGATATGAATAGTCAGTATCAAAATTGACAGTGAGCCCCTTTCTCCCATTGTCTGTGAGACACCCCTTTAACTGCCACTGCAGATGGAACTGAAATGTCTGTTGCTCAATAAGAAAATCTTTGCTCTTGTTTGCATCTTGAATTATATCAGCCCTAAAATGTAATGCTGAGATCTAACTAAAATAATTGCTCAAGTGCAAAGGAAATAGCTTTCTGCTGTACATTATTTATCTCACTTGGGGTGAAAGTCATGCTGCAGAGAAGCAACAGAGTGGATCTGGACTGACTAAAACCCCTAGAAGAAGACCAGAGATAGGCTAAGAAAATTTCTAACTCTTGTTTTGGCCCCTAGTGCACAGATGGATTTAACTGTTGTCCTGTGTAACAACTGCGTAAACAGGTACACAACAGTCCTTTGACATGCCTTCTCGGGTCTTTCTTATCCCTCCTATTTTTCATCATTACTGTCTTGTTATCCTTTACAGATTGCAAGCAGGAGGTATAAGGAAAAAGTGGAATGTCTTTCTCCAAGAGAAATTAGGTAGTCATGTAAGAGGTCTTCGAAGAACGAAGTGAAACTTTGTGAGATAAAGAAGTCCATTGAACAGGTCTCAGGAACCCAAATCTGCAGCCTAATTTCTATATACCCATGCAAAGATTTTAAATTAAAATATCAATTCACTTAATCTCATTTTTTTCTTGGAAGGCACCATGCCTATATAAAGTTAGTGAGAATTCACCTATTATTTCAGTGAACGCTGGAGTAGGTTTCGTAAGTATAAGCAGTTTGCTGTTTGAATTACCCAGTGACTCAAATTCCTTTGCAGCTGGTCTTTATCTTTCCTCTCTTCTCCTACTTTTGTGTGGACCAGCTGCCCTTAAGCTGCACTTAAACTAATTAAGGCAAAGTGGCCATTGGTCTGCACTGTAACACCTCTGTCCTTTTGGGAAGGAAGTGTCTGCTCAGGCATGTAGCCCCATATCTGCAAACTAGAGAGTAAAGCAAGTAATTCTTTAAATATGTCAAAAGCTGCATGAAAGGAGAGAAACTGTTCTGAGTATTTTCATTGTTCTTCCATTTGCAATCTAATGCCTAGTACTTAAATCTATCTTAATTAAGGATGTTTCCACTGAGGTGGAGAATGCATTTCATCTGTATATCCATTAATCACATCCTCATTAACTTAACTATTATAAGGATGTTTGCCTCAAACACATTAGTGGATATTTTATCCTATTGTCTGCAATCATTAAAAAGGGATTGCTTTCCCTACCCATAGTGGGTAAACCACTAAGTGTGGAAGCATTAACAACTAGAAAGGGTATACAGGATAAGCTGTTATCTCTTTGGAAATTTTTTAAGCATTTTACATGCTGTCAGAGACCAAAAGCCAGGAAGCAGTTTGATAAATGAACATAACTAATGGAAAAAACAACCAAACAAAATTAAAAAAAAAAAAAACATTATTAAACCAGTTAGAGGCATTGTGACATCATGCATAACATAAGCCATAAGACAACTTCTGAAATAATTCTTTCGTCTTGGGAATTAGCTACAGTTGAAATTGGCTATTATTTTATTTTTCTGTGTTCAGTTTTGTTTTAAAAATTGTTTAAAATGGATGGAGAATCAACCATAGCATTGATCAAGTTTTTCAGTTGTTCACTATTAAATTATCTTCCCTATTAAAAAATATAGATTTTATCTATTGCTTAAATGAAATTAACTACAACTTTCATTCATTAAACTTTATCACAGGAAATGCCTTGAAAGGGATTTCAAAAGATTGTCTGGTTCATCCTTCTGCTTCTTGGCAGAATCAAATACAAGTTTCCCTTGCCTCAGGGCAGGATCAACTCCACCTAAACCATTCTTAACTAGTGTTTGTCTAAACTGTTCTTGAAAGACTCAAATGATTCTATGATTCATAATATCTAATAATCTAATTCATAAATCTATTCCAGTACTTAACTCTACTTATCTTTTAGAAGGTTTTTCCTGATGTCTAACTTAAATCACTATTTCAGAAATATAAGACTCTTATTACTTCTTCTTTCCATTGTGAAGAAGGAAAACAGATTAGGTCTTTTTTTCTTCCAGCAGTCTCATATAGTTGAAAACTATGCACCTGCTCTTCCCCCAACAATGATCAGCTTTTATGTGCTAGAGTTAAATTTCCTGCACTATACTTCTTCAACTTCAACTTCTTAATTCTGTAATCATTATTCTGGTCTTCTTTGGAAGACCAGAATGTCTACGTATGTCCAATGCTAGTGGTACATCAACAGCCTTGATTTTATTATCAGTAAATGAATATGGCTCTCATTTTTACTTTTTTTTTTTTTAACATATTCAGTGCTAACATTAGCTTTTTGAATTATAGCATGGGGCTTAAATTAAATTCATTAGCCAAAGAGACAAAGTCCCCTATCCTATAAATATGGTTTGTCTTTATTGGATGTAGGCAGAATCTAGTTTTCAAAGGACTGAATTCAGTTTTACTTCCTTAATAAGAAAGACATACTCTACTATTTTGTCTTAGGGCAATCATGGAAAGAAAAAAGATCCAAGTTCTCTGGGAATTATTTTGTTGATGAACTTGCAGGTCTGAAATTTATTTTTTCCCCTAAAGTGTAAGAAAAGCTTACACCAAGTTACAATAAACTTCTTCGAAATGAATGTTACATACCTCTGTGCCTGGGAAGATAATGGAACAGATCCTCCTAGAAACTATGCTAAGGCACATGGAGGACAGGGAGGTGCTCCGAGGCAGCCAGCATGGCTTCACCAAGGGCAAGTCCTGCCTGACCAACCTAGTGGCCTTCTATGATGGCGTGACTACATCAGTGAACAAGGGAAGAGCTATGGATGTCATCTGTATGGACTTCTGTAGTGCCTTTGACATGGTCCCCCACAGCATCCTTCTCTCTGAACTATGGAGACGTGGATTTGATGGGTGGACTGTTCAGTGGATAAGGAACTGGCTGGATGGTTGCATCCAGCGGGAAGTGGTAAATGGCTTGATGTCCAGATGGAGACCAGTGACAAGTGGCGTCCCTCAGGGGTCCGTACTGGGACTGGTACTGTTTAATATCTTCATCAACAACATAGACAGTGGGATTGAGTGCACCCTCAGCNCTGCTGGAGCAGGTCCAGAGGAGGACCATGAAGGTGATCAGGGGGCTGGAGCACCTCTGCTATGAGGACAGGCTGAGAGAGTTGGGTTTGTTCAGCCTGGAGAAGAGAAGGCTGCAGGGAGACCTTCTTGCAGCCTTCCAGTACTTAAAGGGGGCCTATAGGACAGATGGGGATGATCTTTTTAGCAATGCCTGTTGTGACAGGACAAGGGGTAATGGTTTTAAACTAAAGGAGGGTAGGTTTAGACTGGATATAAGGAAGAAATTTTTACACTGAGGGTGGTGAGACACTGGCACAGGTTGCCCAGAGAAGTGGTCGATGCCCCATCCCTGGAAACATTCAAGGTCAAGTTGGACGGGGCTCTGAGCAACCTGATGTAGTTGAAGATGTCCCTGATTACTGCAAGGGGGGTTGGACTAGATGAGCTCTAAAGATCCCTTCCGACCTAAACCATTCTATGATTCTATGATTCTTCATTAAAAGAAAAATGTAGATAGGCTTATAGTAGCTTAGAAGTGCCATAAATCTCTAATACATTGAGATTTACAAGTAAGCTTATTAAACAGGCCCACCACTCAGCCCTTAATATTTTTATAATTTGAATATAATAATTCCCAAGACATGCTACTTTTTCGCTATGTGGCCATATATGAGCTGGCAGAGGACTGGCACTTCAGAAGTAACTATTTCTAAGGTGAGATAAACCTTTTCTGATACTTTAAATAGTGCTATAAATGGTGAAGGGGGAGAAGAGAAACCTTTGGAAGTTCCTTCTTTAGAACAGTCACAATTTGTGAAGGTGTCTTCAGATGTTCTTGCAAGATTGTGGTCACGATCAAGGATTAGATTGAAGGTAGGGTCATAGAAGGAGCAAGAATAGCAGTAAAAGAGGATGTTTGAAGCCATTTGAATAAGGTAGGAGTAATTTTAAGGAGGTATTCCAATAAAACAAGATATGAAGCTTAGGAAGGAAAATAAAGCATCTGTTACATGAAGTGTCTGCATCAAGAACAAGGATAGATGTGATATTTGGAAGTTGCTATGGAAAAGAGCACTCATATGATCCACAAAAGTTGGTATCTATGTAACACCTCCAGAAAAAGCTATAAAAATGTTTCTTCTACCTTCCCCATTCTACCTCATAGAGATATACTTATCTCAGGTCATCAAATCTCTTTCCCTTCCCATATAACCTATGACAAACTTAAAACCAGTAGCACAGTATGCTAAAGTCTCAGAAACTTAAATGCTGCCTGAGAGACCAAGAGAAATCAAGGCCAGTTCAGGTTCCAGTAGTAGCAGGAAGTTTGTTAGATGAAAATGCAAAAGTGAAACATATCTGTTGGTGGGAACGCCCCATTTCAGGGGCAGTACCTCGAATGTCACATTTTCAGTCTGCTCACTGTTCCATCTTCTCCTACAACTAAAAACTTTTACCTGAACTTCTTCCTTCTTAGCTCTAGGCCTTTTCTTCCAGTACTCATAGTTTGAGACTGTATAATTCCCTCCTTTCATTTATATCCTTACCTTGAAGATATTTATAGACTGAGATCATGTTGCCCCTGAGCTTTTGCTCTTCCAGACTCCATAAATTTAGCTTACTTACTCTCTCACCTCATGTTTTATGATCTTCTAGTTCTTTTATCAGTTTTGTTTCCTTATTTTGTATTTCCTTACATTTCTTCTGTTCTTTCTAAACACTGGGGAAATACATTCCCAAACTATTGTTCTGATGTTTTTTTCTTTATTATGGCATTATGTTTTTTCATTCTTAAATCCAGATTATTATAAGTAATTATTATTCTGCTCTTCCTCTTTAAAAACAAGTAAATAGTTGATGACAAATTTCTCAAAGCTGTCTGTAATTATACATGAGGACAATATAATTTAATGTGTATGAAACAGAACTCTTCAAAACTCCTTTTTTTTTCATCTGGTCATCTATACTGAAGTTCTCAGTTATGACATCTCCTGAAATTTCATCTTTCTTACACAGAAGACTATATCCATTTATCTAATGGTTTCTTCTGGCAGTAAATTCAATGAATGGTATCAAATCCCTTGTATGAACACTCCCTTAGTAAATTTAACAGTTTAGGAATGATTTTTCAGCTTCAAAGGTTATGATAGAAAAGGTTGGTCCTCCTCTTGCTTCTTTAGTGGCTAGTGAGAAATTGATGAGTCTGTGGCAGCTACCACTTCGGGGTCTTAAACATTTAGCTCAAACAGTAATATTTCACTTTTCTAATATTGTTTACCTGTGACTGAAATCTTACTGTCAGCCCAAGAAAAATCAACTTGCTACAAGAATTGGGATGTTTTCCAAACAAATAAATAAAGAGAACCTTGATTAAAAGAGATTTGAGAATAAGCATTATTAGCATTACTGTTAAAAGTGTTGGGTTTTAAAATATTCTTTGGAAACTTAATACATTTGAAACAGAAATCTTCTAAATTCTTATTTATGAGATACAATGGGATCTCAGCCTGAGATTAAAACTGTTTGGATTAGACTACAATTGCATGTTTCTTTTATTTTCTGTGACATCTGACTGGCTGTGAGCAACCCAAGTATTTACATTAAAGAATTGTCTTCCCTGATGATAAAGGTGATTGCTTAATGATAAGTGTTGTTGGGCTGAGATCTGAAACACATGAAACATTACCTCATAAGGGCTACATAAGGGTAATGCATTAATGCCATGAGAAATGTTCCGCGCTACATAAAGAACAGTCCAGCAGGTTCCCACAGTCCTCTAATACCCATAAAATCAATTTGGAGACTCTTTCTGTGCATTAACAGATTAAAATGAAGCTGGTTTTAAAGCATAATGCAAAGAGTAGAGTGGATAGGTGAAAAAGTAGTACATGGGAGACTTGGGTTCTCCTGTCATCACTTTGTGTCAGAAATCTCTGGGAGATGTCTGTGTCATTTTACCTCAGTTTACTGTAATCTAAAAGACTCATGATGACCTTTACAAAACCCTTAACAATTTATTAGAGCTGGGAGTTAATTTATGAGAGCCAGGAGGCACTATTATCACTATTTGTTCATGTAGTTCTCAGATTGTTTAACTAGAACAAATAATAGCCAAGAACTTCACTTATACTTTTCTTTCAGGAAGTGCCTTAAGTCTGTTAGATAGACTTAAGATAGAACAGAACAGAAAAGTGAGTTCAGGTCATTGCCCAGAAACTCAATACCATATCTTGGGGTCGATCTTGGACCCCTTTGGCTCTGCAAAGAATACCCAATATTAGTATTGATGGGAGCAACACAGCAATGTGGAACAAGGAGTATAAAGAAAACACTGAGTGTCTGGTTGAATACAGAACACTGCCTGTAGGATTAAACCAGTCATTTGTTTATGGGATTTAGTTTTATTTCTATGGTAAATTCTGATAGATGGCCTGTCAGGTTGATAAGGTTACTTTTGTAACATTGTGTTACCCATAAAGTATTCCAGCAGTTTGGAATATGAGAACTTCAAAGGGTAAACCCCTTGGAAGACCGTGAAGGGTGAAAGCATATGGAAAGGTGTAAATTCTTTCATGGGTGAAACCCAGGGTGGGGACTCAGGAGACCTGATGCATTTCTAATTCTGGCACAATTCTCCTTCATGACTCTTAGAATAACACTTCATTTATCTGTGCTTCAAGTATCCATTCTCAAATGGAAATAATAATCCTCAAATCAGTCAATATCTTCTCCCTTTCCTTTTCCTATTACAAAAGCATTAGAGCAGGACCATGTTTCAAGAACTGTTTGTACCTCACCTATCACAAAGAGTCCTTCAAACACTTCTGTAATACAAGTACAAATTAATAAATACATCTACCACGGTTTTCTGGAAGTGGTCTTAATTACAACATTTTTCAGAAACCTCAGTATTTTTCATCGGTGTAAGTACAATCAAGACTTAAGAACAGGAAAAGAGAAAGAAAATAGGGATGCTTTAGAATAAGGCATTGAAAACCATAAGTGGTGTTAGATGAAAGCAGCTTTACTTAGGAAACTTGAGTGAAAAGAATCTTTATGACAAGAAAAGGACTTTAGCAGGATACTTTGATTTCTTTTTCCTTATTTGGTAGCACTTTTTCTTGAGAGTTTAATTACCAGGTTGATTAGAAGGAAGGAATTTGTGTTCATAAATGGCACTTATAAAAATCATCTTTTCCTTCTTGGTCTCTGAATGAAACATGGTCTTTGATGTCAGTTTAACTATGAATAATTGAATAAAAGAGCAAAGTATACTACCTGGAAATGGAATCATTATAGTCTACAGAACACATAAAAATTGTATTTCTTATGCTCAACAGACCCAAAGTTTTTATAAATTATAACTTTGTACATACATAGTTAGGAATCTTTATATTCATTATGAAAATAGCATATTAATACTCTATACCTGTGTTATAATTAATGTTAAGGAGTCTTTAGTAATATGCAGTCTTCTGTAGGGGACTCTCCAGGAGAGCTTCATTCTTAAGAGGTAGCTTTTAATATGCAAATGGAAAAGTCTCCTCTACATCAGATGGGATGCACTTACTGCTGATAGTTACATACAATTTTTTTCTGCATTAAACAAAGACAGACAGGTTAGGAAACCACAGTGCTTCTGAGGTAAGGAACAGAGATGCCTCCTTACCCAGAACATGTACAATATGTTCAGCAGTCTTGGAACAAACTCTGTTTTGAGATAAGAGTGACTCCGACACAGCAGCCCAGATCATTTCAAATTCATAAAAGTGCAGAAAACAAAATCACGTAGGTTTTTGTATATCAGTACATTATTAGCTCTACACTCAGCTTAAGGGACCAAGGAGAACACATTCCTTGTCCTCTCTGCTATGCAACTCACAGCTACTTTTTTTTTAAAAGACTATGTGGTCATTAACCAGAGGAGACAGCCATCATGATTTTAGAAGCATCTATGAAAATCACAAAATCCAAGTCCAAAATCTAGTTTGGATTGATAGAGTGACTTTTATTTTGTTTTATGGTTCATGCTTTCTCATTACCTTACTGTTTTCTTCCACTAAACGAGTTTGGTGAGTCAGTGTTTTTCCCTGTTTGGCTCAATGAGATTTTGTTAGCGCCCTTGATCTGTTTTGTCTTCAGCCTCTCATTTCTCTCCTTTCTGATTGCCTGTTCTTAGTGTGCACTGCTGGTTTTTCACCCTTTTCTCTCTTCATTGTCTTTGCCTTGGATATTGCATTTTTCTCCATATTTCCTCATCTTCCTCTTTCCCCTTCTCATCTTTAAACTGTGTCTGTTGTACTATTCAGTTGTTATCCTGCTCCCCACTGTGACAAAATTTCAACTTCTTAAGGAAACAATCGTCCCCTTCTGCAGGCAACCATTAATTTCATGTACACAGAAGAGAAACTCTGTGTTCTGCACAGCACAGAGGCTGTCTTTCTACCCCTGTGGGACAGCTGTAATATTATGTTAGCACCATGCTGCCTGAGCCTATCCAGGGGGAGGCACTGAACAGAAGTTTTTATTTCATTCTTTGGAGGAGTCCCTAGCCAACCCTACCAGCTGAAGCAGGACAAGAATAAGAATGTGGACTGCCCAGGGAGCGTTCCTCCTCTGCTTTCACTTATGAGGAAGTGCCATCTGTCTTGCCCAGTCTTGTTTCTGAGTCTGCAGGTTGGTGAGATGAAGACTTACAGTAGCGGTTCACAGACAGTAATAGTTCAGGGGAAATATGGGTCCCTTGATGGGTGGGAGGGACAATCCTGTGATTCGCAATGTGGAAAAGCCAGAAATTAAATACTTTTTTTTTTTTTGGCTTTGTTCTTACTGGAAAAGCCTGCCCTAAGATATCGCTGCATACCAACAAGATTTGGAAAAGGGGTAGCCAGCAGTGAGAGAACAGATTAGAGACTAACAGGAAGCTGAACACACTCAACTCTGAGGGGTCCTGAAAGAGGTGGCCAATGTGATTGAGAGAAATCTGTCCCCCCTTTATGAAAAAACATAACAATCAGAGAAGGAGAAAATGTTTATGTTGCACTCATTTTATTTAAAAACTCAAGAATGAAACATGGAAGGGAAGCAGCTAATTGGAAACAGTAAACATATTTTCCAAGGACAGCTCAGACTTGGCTAAGCTGATCTCCTTCTGTGATGAAATGACTGGCGATATGGACAAGGATCTTCATGTCATATTTATATGTATTTATGTGCATTTGTTCTATCACTGTATTTGTAGTCCCGTACATCTTAGATGAGATGACTATAAAGTCACATGCTGGAAAATGGGTTGCATAACAGTTTTATTTAGGTTATATTTGAAAGCTTATTTACTTGGTGTATTTATTTTTCTTGTTGCCTTAGGCCTGTCTGGAGTTTTGATTAGTGTTTTAATTCTATAAAGCCTTTGGTAAAAGGTTAATCAAAATATACCTCACGGAAATAGTGACCAACAGTTGAATGGGTTAAGCTGAGTATATTAATGAAGCAAGGAGAGCAGTATCACAGCTAAAGGGAGAAAATAACAGATATAAATTTATGGGATATCAGGTGCACCTGTGACCATGATATAGATCTTTGTGAACTTCCCAGACCAAATACAGGCATAAAGTTAATACAAAATTGTACTGATCACTGTATATAAGTGAAGTCAGAAATTTCATACATTCTGAACTGATCTAAGTCTGCTGACTTAATTCTCTGCCAATGAGTTCTTACATGTGTATACAGGTAGATTAACATCTTGTACCTATTAGCATGTTAGGGCTATGCCTTATGATCAAACAGATTGAATTTGTGCTGCCAAAGCAAACATACAACAATGTTTTGTGTTATACGACTGGCACTGGTATCTCCAGATACCGCACATACCAGCACTGAGGTCTTTAGGGTGGCAGTACTGACAATATATATGCATAGTAAGAGAAAGGACCAACATCTGATGAGTACAATGGCAGCTGCTGATTATATCATGGGCTCATTTTACCTGTCAAATGCCATAGTCCCTAGGAATAATCACTGGCTCTCAGGCCAAGTGGAGAGGGTTTTGTATTCCCATTGCTCAGAGTCAGCCTCTGTAGACAGGACTGACTGACTCGTTCAATCCATTATTGCACTGCATTGGCTAAGTTTCCTATGGGCTCCATGTGGTGCCCATGGACCATAACATCTCATGAGAATTTTTAATTTTAAGTGCTTGAGATAATACAAAGTGTGTTGTAGTTAAGCAGCACAGTGCTTTCATGCATGACATCAAGGCTACCATGTAGCATGAGGGCACTGGGGGCATTCTAGGGCACAACAGGAGTTGGGTAGATTTTGGAGACACCCTAACCTGTATAGTCTATATCACAGAACGGTAGGGGTTGGTGTCATGGTTTTAGCCAGGATAGAGTTAATTTTCTTCACTGGAGCCAATTCAGATTGACCAGAGGGATATTCCATATCATATGACATCATGCCCAGTATATTAACTGGGGGAGTGCAGGGATAGAAGGCACAGACTCCTTTAGCTGAGCTGATTTTGTAAGCCCACTCCAGAAGCAAGAGTCAGGCTAGCCACCCCCAGTAACAGGGGTAGGCAATGATCGCCCCCAGTCTCCTCCCTGCTGAGCTGCCTTGAATTGCAGACCATCCTTCTGGCACAGGGGGACAGGACCCTGCAAGCTCACCACTGCTGAGTTCACTCCCAACAGGGAGGGGTTGGCCAGGGTGGGCAGCAATCGCAGCTCGGAAACCTACAGCGTCAGTCGGTGGGTGGTGAGCTGTTGCACCACTTGTGATTTTCTGGGTTTTGTT
>VZTV01034373.1:12623-25928 GCA_013400875.1 Anhinga rufa | reverse complement strand
GGGGGGAAGTTCTGCTGTTTGCAGTTTGCTACCACAAGCACAATTATGAGTGTAGCATCAGCAGCCTGAATCATTGGTAAAGCTTAGTTTCTTTGGCTATACCTACATTGCTAAATGCATTCACTGCAGGGAGGTCCCTGGCCCCATGCTACATGGTGCAGAGTGGTTCCTGTCCACACTGCAGGTTCCCTGGCTCAAACAAGCTGGCTGCATCCACACTAGCCCTGGGCTTCCTCCTCAAGGTCCTACATGATGTCCTGGTTTCACAGAGATATAATTGGTTTTTTAATATCTTGTATTTCCTAGTCAAAATTGTCTGAAAAAATATGAGGATCTTGTTTCAGCCTATCAAGAGCAATATTTTTATAGCATGAAACAGAAGGCGTGTATTACCTGCCTGGGGGAGACATGTAAGGTTGCTTAAGGCTGCGAAGCCTACTGAGAGTGGCTTGGAAGAATGTAATGCAGGAGTTAGAGTTCATGCAGGATCATGCAGCTTTGGAGAATGTTTTTTTTGTCTGAATTATCCCCAGAACTGCACCTAGATTTTGTTTTGTGGGGAACTAAATGTTTCAGTCTAAAAGAGTGCTTATGGCTGAACTAACATATACAGTATTGATGATGAGGGAGCCAAGACCCAGAAGACAATTGGGGGACTAAGATATTTGGTAGTTATGAAGCACCCCTTGAGAACAGATTATGAATACACAATTCTCCATTAACCATTCAGAGAGTTGAATAGCTCTCTGAAAAAATACAAATAAGTCACCTGTGAAAAATGGCAATATGAATCTTATTGCTTTTCCTCAGACATTCAACTGCTGCCATATAAAATCCTTTTTGTTTGACAGCCTCTCTCTGACAGTCTCTCTCTAGTATTAAAACCAAATGCATTTAAAAATGATTTTGCCATCTCCTGTAATCACAGCCTAAGGCTGACTCTTATCAAGAAATACAATTTCAAAGAAATCAAGCTCAATAGCTTTCTCTAAATTAATTCCGTTTGTTTGCATCTTTCCTTTAAAATTGGTCACGTTGTTTGGAATCAGCCACTTAAACAGCACATGGGTTCTAGGTTTCAGCTTCACCAATTATGAAATTATAAGAGGCAATATTTTATCTCCTATTTTGAGAAGTAAAATAATTAATTTATTCATACAAGTAGGTGTGAGAAGCACACAAAAAGGTGTGAGCTTGGTGTTGGGAGATCCTCCCTTGACTTCATTCAAAGCTGTAGAAAGACACCCTCCAAAGACCTAAGAACAGTAGACATAAAAAAGGTGGAAGCTTAAAAAGTTGTTTGTGCCCTAGGCATCAGAACCTTTTCACAGGCACCTGGGCTTCCCATAAAGAACAAGGAACATCAACACAGGCTGCAAAGTCAGGTGAAATTAATTTCATCCTAAGTTTCTAGACCTCTGTAGCCTTTAGGTATGAGACATGCTGGGGTGCTTCGCCTTGTGAAGGCTGATGCTTCCAGGCATGCAACCACACAGAGTATTATGGGTACGCACTGAAAGCATTGCACACCAAAAAGAAAAGTTGTTAGCCAGCTTTAGGTGCCTCGGTGTTTAAAAGGCAGCTGAACAGGGGTTGCTGGGATCAGAATTCCTTGCTCTCATCAATATACGCCACAAGGAGAAAATTAACTAAAGAAAAAAACATTATGACCTGTGAGAAAACAAGAAGCATATTCAAGGATTTCATAGAAACTGGGTAGATTACAGAAAAAAGTACTAAGATACTTTTAGCTGCATACTGCAGGTGTAGAAACACAACTGACTGTATTCTCTGATACCGTATTTCATGGTTATATAAAAAAAAAAAATAAGCCCAAAAAATCCTTCAGGCTCAGGAGCATTTAAATATTAATGTTTCTCGGCATAATAGAACTATAATCTTATTAAAACTTGGTCCTAATTGTTTGTGTTATACTAATTAGGTAAAAGTTTTGTGAATCAAGTCCTTACAGAGCAAATTTAATTCATATATTTCAAAGTTACTGAGAATTTATTTTCTAATAGAAGATCTCATTATCCAGTTGACTATTTTAGCAGAACAAGGCCCCACCAGAGATTAGAAAGAATTTGTTTTATAAAGGGAAGTTCTGCTATAGTTACTCCAGATATCTTCAGAAACTATTAGAGCACTATACAAAATCATCTATTTAAAAAACTAAAATTGATGGTTTTAGTATGCTATATACTGGAAAAATTTCAAGAGGTAATTGATTTGTTCCAGTAGAGTTTTAAAATAAGTTCCATTAGATCAAGCAATATTTATAGAAAACAACATTGAGAGAAGGCAAAAATGATTACACATTACGTAGCACCTTGTGAACTTTTGTGCTATTATGAACTGTTTGAAAATTGTGGTTTCTCTAGATTAAGTCTCAGATAAATGAAGCTGTGCTTGAATAACTTAAAAAGAATTTAAAGAGTAGTCTGTTCATGCTAGACCTTCACTATAGCCAAAAAAAAAAATTTGAGATAAACATCTCTTTACTGGGTTATTCAACATATTCAGGGGCTTGTTGCACTCCCCAAATCAAGAATGGTTCAGGAAGAAAACAGGGTAATAAGGAGTTAAGTTGTATATGATAGCATTCAACCTCCAACCTTGTGACCAGATGTGACACCAGCAAAATATCTGTATTTCAGATTAATCCAGAACTGCAAAAAAATTGACTAAATTAGGTGGCTCAAGATACAACCTCTTGTGTAACTGATATCAGGTTTGGATAGAGATAGGCTGTAATTTAGATTAGCAGAACCCCTACATTTCTTAATCATTAACAGGCATTCCTCCATTGCAATTTTCCTTAGCAAAAGCTCAGCTTTGTTTCCCAATAACTCAGATCTACGTTAATGTGGTCCCCACAGAGAAAAGAATAATTTCGCCTTTGAAGAGGAAGATCTGTAAAAAAATTAATAGAATAGCATGGTTAAATGACATCTTTTAAGTTTTAGACGGTAAGGGCTTCCTGAGCCATGCGCAACAGTCTGGCTGAGCTTCATCTGTCTGAATTTGGCCCATTGCTTTTGTCTAATACCCTAAACATCTTTTGCTCTGTAACATACACCTTCGAGTTGACAGTGCAGCAGGGACAGAAAAATAGTTTGATAACTAATTCATATTTGGAAAGCATTTGTGTATTCCAAATGCATTGGTTGTGTAAAACAATTTAAAATTAATATTTAGTGTAACAGGTTAATTGACTGAATTGGTCATAAACCACATAAGTCTTAACTTCTTAGTAAATCTTTCAGCGCAACAGTGAATGTGTGTATCGTCTTCTTCACACAAGTCTTTAAAAAAGGATGAGAAGTATGTAAAAAGCTTTGCAAAGCAGGAGGAAGACAGAAAGATAATACAGAATAAACTGTACAACAAACTTTTCATTTGAATAAAGTGACTCACAATAATACATAAGATAATCATAGAATCATAGAATGGTTTGGGTTGGAAGGGACCTTTAGAGGTCATCTAGTCCATCCCCCCTCCAGTGAGCAGGGACAGCTTCAACTAGAGCAGGTTGCTCAGAGCCCCGATGTAATAGAGAGTACGCCCTTCCTGCTGCCTCTCTAAGAACATCCTGCTAATGCTGTTTTCTGATACGGACTCCATGTAAGAGACATCAAAATAAATCTTGATATCTCTGGCTGTGGCCTGCAATATGGCAGCAAAAAAAGATCCAAGAACCCCATAAAAATGTCACAAGGAATAGATTTACTCAATGGTATTGGATCCATATTCCCTGGAACACGATAGATGCAGAAGCATGCTGTGTATATGAGACTCCCACATTACTTTTCTGACTGGCATTGCCATACTGACTTATTTATATCCTAAAAAAAATAAAAAAAAGTGTGTCCATTCAAATATGTTCATGAATTTAATTAAACTGATTTTAAAATGCAGGTAACGTTCAGCTTAGCCTTCCATCCTGCATTCCAAACAGAATCTGGATTTTCTTCTGTGGTCTTCCAACTTACATGATTCAGTAATCACACACACACAGGGTTCAGTAGTGACAAAGCTACGTATCAGCAGACTATTTTCACATTCCATTTCAGTGACTTCTAGAAGAATCTGTATCTACCTCTGCATGAAACTGCCAATTCCTCACATCAGCGCTGACAATCCTCAGGCAATCTAGTGAGTTAAGCTAATTAGGAAATGTATTTTTTTCAAAAATTCTTCATTTGGATGCTAAGTCATTTTCAATACCTGATTGCTCTTAGGCATTTCACAGTATTCTCAGACAAAACAGACAAAGCTTTCACCACAATAAGATAAAATCTGACCAAATATTTATCAGTCATTTAAAACTTCTGTGTGATTATTTGCTTCACTCTATACACTTTTATAAGTTAATTGTGTTAGCCTCTTTATTACATCCACTTCCCACTTTGACAACGCACAAGAACCACATGGTATTGTTTCAAATCAATATTGGACTTAGTGTGTCAAACTGATTAGTGGTTTGTTACTATGATTTTATATTCCAGCACTGTGAGCTCAATTGTTTTCCAGTACATTGTATGCATTATTTTACAGCAAAGCTTCAGAGACTTTTCTGCTGCTGGGACCCTCTTGCAAATTCATTCTGTTTTGACTGGACGACAGGATATCAGCAGGGGATGACTAAAAACCAGCAATAACAAAAAACCCCTTTCCCTCTAGGAGACTCAAACTCAGCTGGAACGCAGACTTCTTGTTGGACGGGAAGGAATTTTTAATTATGTAGAAAGAATAGCTGAATAAAGGAGAAAATGTAAATAATTAACAACTGACTTCACCCTACAACAGCAAGAATTCCTCCTGATTATTTTTAAACAGAAAATAATTATTATAGCACTTTAGAGTATGAGAAATAAACTGCTATTTCAGGTACTCTTTTCTGTTTCCCAGAATAAAACACCCCAATGTGACTGTGTCACTTAAACATTTGTAAAGGGAAGAAAATCCTGTGAGTCTCCTTATGCATATTCTGATTAGCTCATGGAAATGTCAGAGTCTTTGCACATGTAACTGGTGTGTGAAAGTCTTCAGCAGTGAAAGGAAGAAGGAGGAAAAAAGCCTAGTCTGCCTATGCTGTAATCACATGGCTTTTGTAATCAAATGGTACTATCCCGATTTAGAGAAGTTGAAGAGCTAAGTCCAGAATTAGAAGTTAATTGAAGAAATAGGACAACAGCTGTTAGAACTGAAGGAGGACTCTGTAAAAGTAAATAGATTGCTAGTGTGCGATGAATAATCGGCCGAAGCAAAGGACACAAAACAGTGACGAAGGCAAGAAATTCTGAACTTCAGTATGAGCTGGCACATTGACAATGAATGTAATTTCTAGTATGATTAGTTCTTCATGATAAAGTGAATTGGGTAGAGCACTGGGGTTCCTTCAAAAAGCGCAAACCCCAACAGCCAGAAAACCCTCCTTAAAGAGAACTAGTTAAGCTTCATACAAAAAAATGGAAGGCACCTGAATTCCACGCTGATTTTCAGGATGGGGAAAGTGAGATGGATTCCATCCTACAGTATTCCTCTTTTCTCCGAGTCCAGTATGTCCCTGTCCTTCTTGTACTGGGGAGCCCAAAACTGGACACCATACTCTAGATAAGGTCTCGCAAGTGCCAAATTGATGGGAAGAATTACTCCCTGGGCATGCATGCTGATGCAGCCCAGGAGGCTGCTGGCCTTCTTTGACACAGGGGTGCGTTGCTGGCTTTTGGTCAACTTGTCCCCCAGAGCCCCCGCGTCCTTCTCTGCAAAGCTGCTTTCCAGCTGTTGGTTCCCAGCCTGTGTCAGTGCCTGGGGTTTTCCTGTTCCAGAGGTTGGAGTTTGTATTTGCTTTTTTTGAAGTTCATGAGGTTCCTGAGGTTCTTTTAAATCCCTAAGTCGAATTACATTAAACCCTACATGAACTGAATTTTTCATAGCTTAAAAAAAAAAAAGAAAAATAAAAGAAAAGCAATGAAAACAGATTTTCATACAGATGGTTCTTAGAAGCATCGCAAACCTGCGGGGCTGCATTCTACTTACCACTGAGTAATGTCTGAATGAAACTGGTGAGTCTAATAAATAGCCAAATAACCCTTGGTTCTGCCCATGTAATAAGTATTTTCAACTAATAGAAGGTCAATAACTCAGATAAAATTCTGTAGTTTAGCTTCAAACACACCATTTTGCTTTGACAAGGCAGCGGTGTAAAGTTATTTCATTTTAGGAGGAAATGTAAGGCTGAACAAATCTTCTCAATTTTTTTTTTTTTTGAAGCTTCAAGCTTCTTAGATGAGGCATTTTCATATTGAAAGCAGACATTCTTATTTGTGAGTCTGATGTCTGCACTCCTTTGTGATACTAAGCTTTATTTACTGCCTGTAGGCATGGGTAGCTACAACCATTTCAGGAAAACAAAATATTACTAGTATTTTTATCCCAGTTATGCAGGTATTGCCAGTAGAATATATTGCTTTCAAATTCTCCATGGACCACAAATGATGGCAGCCTAAACAGCCTTTAATCTTCCTTTCGGCATGCATTTTACTCCTCTGCAAACTGACAGTGCTCTGCCTGAAAGTAAAAAAAAAGGAAATGGTCTTATTATTGCTATTATTACTTGCCACACAGTTTTTCCTGCTGATGGCAAGGGTAATCAAGGTGATGGAAACCCACACACTTCATTCTCACTCAGTATATTAAAAGATGTCATGAGACAAGTCCTGAGCTCCTTAACATGGATAAACCTCAACTGAAAAAAAGGTTACCTGAATAATAATTTACACTTAAGATTAACTTAGGCACATAGTTGCCATTTCTTTAATGAAAATTCAATACATTTTTAAATCTGGCTCTCAGTTTATATTGAGGTTGGTAATGCCATATATAAACTGAGTAAAATAAAAAACTATAGTATTTTACCCTGCCCAGATAGCCAGACATTTAACATAACACATTTATATGATAAATTTTAAGAATTTAATTTATCAAATAGCAAAATTTGCTTTACCCTGATAAACTCTCTCTGTATACCCACCCATGTGTCAAACTGTGTTCTACAGTGCTTCAAAACATTGACTGAGGAAAGATATAAGACCCTTTAAGGGTTAGTGAGAAGAGGTATTCCCTGAGGAGAACAAAGGGAGAAGGAAGGTCCTTGAGAGACAGTGATGAGGCATTTTCAAGTGACAAGGACTGCTGGCAGCACCAGAAGAAGCAGAATTAAGTGATCTTGTAACATTTTACTAATGTTTACATTTTTGTGCCTAGCTCAAGCCTCAAGACAGATACTGCGTGTTTTTGTTACTGTTTGTTTATTAGTGCACTTTTACTGATTTCCTGTTGTTAAATAATTCAGAGCAAACTATACACTCCACTAGAAAGTATGGCTGTAGTCCTTTGCGTCCATACCCTAGCACGGCACGAACTCGGGTGGAGACAGTTTGACCTGTGCAGAACATATCCCACCTTCTCCTGAGAACCCTTGCATTATATGAGTCCATTCCTGTGGCTTGCCTGCTTGTAGACCTCTGGGCTATGATTGCTAGGTGGAAGCTGAATCCGACTGCTTCAGGACTGAGGAGTGCCCCCATCCCAGTCCGTGTCCCGTACAGCCAGTCTGCTACAGTCCCTGACCTCGGGGTCAGCCGGCAGCCAGGCTGAGCAGTGACCCTGCTGCACACACACTGCAGACACAGCCCACCACAAACAGCTCTCACATACACATGAACAAAACAAATGGTCGGAACCTTTTCTTACTTGCCAGCTAACTAGGCTCAGGCTCAAAGTTTGCCAGCAGAGCTCGCACCCAGACTCACACAAACACAAATCTGGATTTGTGGTTCCTCCAGTAGCAAGCTCTCAGACCTCCAGGCTCCCAGTATCTGGTCCCCAGAACTATGGTCCTTCCCCAGTAGCCGTCTCCCAGACCTCTCACCCTGTTCTGGCTTGTAGTTCACTGGTGTCACATACACATGCACACACACACAAACACAGAACAGAGAGCACCCTCAGCCAGGAAAATAGTTATGAATAGTGTGTAATAAAAAGATGGGACAGACTTCAGTGATCAGGATACAACCAAAAAATTAATTAGACATAGCTGGCCCCTCTTATCCACCCCTCCTTTCTGTTTTCACATACTTATTCCTTCCACGTCCATCTTGGTCCCTCCTTTCCTTACCTTTGTTCCCTTAAGTTTCACCCTTTTCCACAATTTCCTTCAAGCATCCTATAAAAAGTTTTACACAATCCCACAAGCCCCCTCAGATATCCCCAAATAAGTTTGCTCTTTCCCATGAGACCCATGGTAAATCTGTTCCCCACCCCTTCTTATCAGCTACAAAGTCCTGGTTGAACCTCCTCAAGGCCTTGCGTGGCTCCTTCAGTGGCCATCATTGGTCATCATCAGTGAACTGAGCAGTCTGGTCTTCAGGATTGTCTCTGTTATCTCCTGTTCTTTAGAGTTTGTGCCTCTGGGTGTGGTTTATTACTTCTCATGTCTCTCACCCTAGTTTTTTATGCTGAATAAGCATTAACCCACAAACAGATGTCCTTCTATGCCAAGTAGCTACAGTCTTTAATTTCCCCATACCTTTTACCTTCCACATACCCTTTCATTCCACACATCCTTACACAGATTTATATCCATTAACTTTAGGCACTCAACTGAGTTTTCTCTAAAGCCAAAGGTGAGAGGGAAATTTCAGTGAAAAATGCAGTTGCCTCAAAACTGAATCAGTTTCTAGGAGCAACTCTCCCTCTTTCTTTTCTTGAGAGGGAATCTTAAGGCTATTCTCCCAACTTGAGGAGGGACCATGTCTCCTATAGGCTGATAAATTGGATCATTTCCCGAACATAGGAAAACTAAAAAAAGAAACAAACCCAGATTTTCTAACATTTTTGGAGTTCACCAAAGTCATATATGAAACATGATTTCATGTAACAGGATTTAGTCAAGAAAAGTCTGCAGCATAACAAAATACTTACCTCCCTTGTTCAGTGTTTGTAATACAGGTGACTATGGCCTGGCAGCTGGAAATCTGACAGTATATTAATGTAGTTGATCCAGAACACCTCCAACTCTTCTTGTACGTGCACAGACAGTATTTTTCTTTCTTTTTGTTTTTCACTCTTTCCAGATGCGTGTCCCAAGCTTTCTCCTCCCTTGCTCACATTGGCAAGTTTGGAACCACTAGATTCAGACCAGCAAGATATCTGCCTTTGTGTGATGAGCAGACCGTCATCAGTGTGAAGCAGCATTCCCTCCGTATTCTGAACGATACATTGACCCCACCAACCCCAATGACGAGTATGGTGCATCTCTGCTTATGATCTCAAAAAAAAAAAGAAACAAATCATGACCAGTCAGATTTTGGCATATCCATGACAACTGTGTCATGCTGCAGTCATAGCATGCCTTCACTCATGAAAATTTCTGTCATAGTAAAGCTCATCTTACAAATATGGAGAAATGAGAAGATTCTGCTTTGCACTTCTGCATGCTTTAAAAGCTGCCTTTGAAAGGCAGGGGTGAGGGCTGAAGTTAAGACAGTCATTGAGGAAAATGGGATTCTGGCATGAAGAACTGTATCAGCACAACCTGCACTCACCTGCCACCAGAGGAAAGAGTAACTTGTGGCCTTTTTAACTGCAACTGCTTTACTCCTTTCTGTATTCCCATGTTGCTCAGCTGCAGACTGGCTGGCTGAGCTGATGGGAAAGAGAAGATAGGCTCCTGTGTAAATAAAAAAAAAGACTGCCTATAAACCAGCCCTGCCAAGGTCCCAAGCAAGATCCTCAGGACAACTGACAGCCCACACCACTGCTCAAAGCATCTTTAAATTTTATTATTCCTGCTTGTTCATGAATGGAAAACAAAAGGTCACTTAAGTCAAATCTGGTTTGAGTCTCATGAAGTAGCGTGACAAACTATCAACATTTCTTTGACTGGGGTATTGCTGGTGACTTGCTGCAGTCTCACACTGCCTGTCTTGTTGGCACATAGATACTTTGGCAACTGTGATGCGTGAAAAATCTCCCTCGGTGGTCGTTTCTACTAAATTTCCAAGCACCATGTTCTAGTGTGTGTTTCAGCTTGTTAGAGAAGGTGATAGATAATCCTGAGGCAGAAGTCTGGCCCCTGTTTCTGGAGAGCAAAGCACTGCGCATACATAAATACACAACTGTCAGAGCTGCTCATGGGAGTACCTCCAGGTAACTCGTAGCAGGGTGCCAAGAGACTTGGTGTCAGAGAACATCTATGATAGATCTGCATATACTTGGTGCCTTCATAATGACATGTATGACACAAACAGCACTCAGAAGGCCAATGACCCAGGCCATTGTAAGACTAAGAAAAATTTCTCCTGACAAGGGATGGGTTATACACTTGCCAAGAACCACTTCCTGTGCACGTTACGTTCACCTGGTGTACTGACACTCAGCAGTGAAGATGAATGACTGAGACACAGGTCCTGAAGTACCCACATCTGTCAGGAATACCTCCATGCCATGACACGGGCTGGTGATGATGGATGTCCAGGCATTAGATGCCTCTTACAAGTCCTTTCATTGCTTTGAAGTGTTTTTTGCAGTGTAGCTATGGGAAAAAATTGGTTAAGCACAGGGAAGTATTTTTAGGCAGGGTGTACAATACTGTAAAGCACCCCAGAAGTTCAGAGTGCCTGAGAAATCCTATCTTGGATATTCCTTGTATAATCAGATAGTGCCTAATATAACATTGTTTTCCCCCCTTTACTTGCCGCAGGAGATCAAACAGTTGTTCATGGTAATAACTTAATTTGTCCTCTTGTTAAAATAATTAGAAGAATGTATATTCCCCTTGAAAGCAAGCTGTGCTGCAGTAGTTGCTCAATGCATTATAACAACACTCACCATGTTGGCTTCTTCTGTCAGGAGGAAAGCAGCACAAGCTCTTCCCAAGGAACACAGTCCCATTTCACTTCATGTGCCCTGGCTTTGTGCCAAATATGGGGGAGTTCATAGACAAAACTGTTATGTTCCTGGAAAACTAATGTTCATAGAAGTTGTACATTACAACATTTGGATTAACTAGTTATTGGTTATTTTCTTTAATATTTATTTTCTTTAAATCATACAGGCCTAAGTCTTAAAATTGAGGAGGTACATCAGAAAGCAAAGTGAGTCCACAGTTTTTAAAAAAGTAAATATTTACCCTCTAGAAGAACTGTTCATTGTTCCCCTTTTACTTTGCTTCCATGTATTTTACTGCTTTTTCCAATACAATCCAAATTTCTCAAGTTAAATCAACTTAAATATATTGCTCCCTCTTCTATGTCTTTTACAAAGCAGACACTAACATTGAACCATTCATCTATAGTGTTTATTCTTTACTGTTTTAATTATTCTGCATCAAATATGGGACTGTAAAACTAGCATTTAGATACTTTGTAACAATAATAACAGCCATATCAATTATAAGTTTGGAAATCCTTTTTCCTTCATTTTACGTGCTCCATAATGCAGTGACTCCTCATAATCTAGCAGTCAGAGACCTTTCCCTGTGATTTTTTTTCTAGAAGACTCACATATCGGAAGTTAAGGTACCTTGCCTCTTTTCCCTGCCAACAGGTGGTAAAGTTTCAAGCCAGCCCTGCTGATTTACATGGCAGTTCTGTAAAGAACTCTGCAGTGGCAGTCATGGTGTTTTGTTTGGGCAATACGTTTCTTGCTGACTTGTTACTGGAAGTTTGAAAATTCCTTGAAAGAAGACAGGCCTCTCCTTTCGTCCTTCCAAAGGCTGGGGCAGAAAGAGTGTGCGGTCATTACAGTCATGCAGTTTCTCTTCCCATCTAGCTAGGTGTCAGCCTTTTTAAAATCCTGCTTAAAGGTGCATTTTAACAACACGTTTCAAAGGCAGATTCTCAGGTGAACTGGATGGTGTGGAAAAGTAGATGTCAAACAGTGACTTACAGACATGAAAACATGGAGAGTGTGAAGCTGGGAAACCACACTTGTGTGTTAATCACAGATGGACTTCAAGAAAAGTTTAGAGTTTAATCTCTTCTTTGTACTTTTGGTCTATTTTTGTTCTGGAACGAGGGAAAAGTTGGTTTTACCTTTCAGTTCTTATGCAACAGAACAAATTTAGAAAAATGTTTACATTTCTTCCTGAAGGTTTTTGCTCAGACTGTGGCTATTATAAAAGTGCTATAACAACAAGAGCTCAGAAAAAAAAAGTTTAATTTCCCTTATGTTGTGCAAATGACAGCACTGTGTGCACATCCAGTCCCCTCTGCCAGCACACCTCAGTGAGTTTTAAGCTGAATAAGAGGCCCTTTACAACTCAGTTGGTTCTCGTCGTTTAATAACCACATTCTCCTAAAACTACCGGTGTTTTACCTGATCAAAAAGAATAAATTTTCAAAGAAAAAAAGAGAAGCCAAGAGATGGAGGAAAGCATGGACTGTAGGCAAGGTTAGTTCACTTGCCAGCTCTTTGAAGAAGGAAGCAGAAGGCAGCAAAAACAGAGCTGTGTCATACCATTTTTTTGTTGTTTCCTCTGCTTTTCAAAGTGCCTTGGCTATTTGATCTCTAGAAGAGAGGTGCTGTAGCCATTTTTCAGCAAAAGGCTTATCTTTATATTCCACTTTTAGAACTATATTTCATAGTGTATGGCAATAAATACACTTTCCCTACTGATCTTGAGAAAAACTTGCAAGCAAATCAGCAAGCTATCACACTATCATTCTCTTAATTTCTCTTTCTGAGGCTCACTTTTACATATCTGGTTTTTTTCACCATGCTCTCTCTATGAATGCTGGTGTTACTTGACCTTTAAATGTCAAAATCCATTTGAATGGCATTTACTGTGAACTCTGCAGCCATATACCATATGTGAATGGCTAATATACATAAGAATCAAGAGATATATTTCATGATGCACAGTCGGGCTTATGAATTTATTTTATTATTCCTATCACCTCCCCACCCCCATGAAAATAAATTCTCAAGTAGCTACTGCTATTTTAAGAAGAGAGTAGGGAGAGCATATAGAGGCAAGCTGATTGACATAAGTCAGCTAACTCTTCCAGCTAAAGGTCTGAGTCTGCAAGCTGTTTCTTGTGGGTGGATCTCTGTGCTTAGATTGAGAAGCCTGCAGAATTTAAACTGAAATCAACTATAGCTAAGCTATAAGGCATAAACTTTTACTTTAAAAGTTCTTCAAGTAAAGAGCCACTTACAAAGTGAAGTCACCTTACATATTATTATAACCACTTTCTGTTTGCTCCCAATCAGATTTAACACACAAATATTCTC
>VZTV01034373.1:0-10009 GCA_013400875.1 Anhinga rufa | reverse complement strand
ACTCATTTGCAGGTTTTTACCGGTGATGCCTGTCACATTGAGATGGAGACACCTCTAGAACATGACAGAATTATAGTGTTTACAACACCCACAGGAAACAGTTGTTATCCCACAGGCAAGTGAGAAATTGAGTCACCATATCATCATAATCTCCTACGGCCCAGTCAAGTGTCCTAATTATAACATCATTCCCTATTCAGAATCATCTAAGTAAAATGAAGCCTTAAAGATAAATACCTCAGTAGTATCGCGGAGCCTGCTGGCACAACAAGCAGTCTCACATTTGAATTACAAACATCTAGGCTAGATCACAACCTGCAGGATGACCTCAGGAGGTACTGTAGGCCAAAGCAAGGGCTGTTCAATATTCCCCTGATCAACTGCCTTATCCTGAAGTAAATGGGGCATGGCCATCACCAGGAACTTTCCACCCAGCCATGCAGAGCTCCCTCCTCTCTGTTCACTAGTATGCATACTGACCCAGCACTACATAGCTTTACTGAGCCTTCCTCCTAATCAAAGGAGCTAATCTGATTACTTAATGGCCTTTAGAAAGCAACTTTGAAAGTAATCATCTGTTCTTAGCTGAACCACTTCTCCTTTCAGAAATGTTTTCCCAGGAGCTCAGATGAATGGGAAGTTGTCCACGGAGCTGTGCAGCTTGCCTGCAATTTCCACCCACCATCCTGAAGAATTTACCCGATGGTTAAAGGTGCAATACAGCAAAAAGAAAGAATAACCTCATATTAAAAAAGGCAAGAAAATCCTCTTTCAGTTAGGTAGCTGTCACAGGTATGGTAGATTTTTGTGGGTTTGTGATATATTATTTTCAAGTTTTCTCAATCGGTGCAAATCTCCTCCAAGGGGGCAGGCATAATGAACGTGCGTTCCCTGCCGAGCGCTACTGCTCTGGGAACACTGGTAATGGTGATGGTGATAGGTACTCCTGAAAAGCAATACCTGTATTCCACAGTGCTGAAAACACAGCTTCTGGCAGATTAAATGGTGCCTTCTACCTGAAAATTCAAACACAAAACCAAGACTCATAAATAGAATACATGTCATTAAAAACCTTTGGTATGAAGTATTTCCCACAGATTTGTTTTCATGTTTGGTTTTGGGTTTTTTTACAGTAAAGTATTTTAGAACAATAAGCATCAACATTTGGTATGGTGTTTCCATTTTTTTTCCACAGTAAACAGTGTCCTTATTCCAGGGAAGCTGCAATCCTGGGCATGGCACATGTTCTCTACGCTGACTTTGATTTCCTACCTTTTCTACCAGAAAATTCAAGCAGCTTTTCTCACAAACCATCTGCATTTCTCAGATTTGTGATGCCACTACCCATTTAAGAGCCAGGTGCTTTAAAATAACTTTAGCATTCAGCTATGATAGTGGCACCTTTAATGCTTTCACCACAATCTTAGTTTAAAAATGCAGGTCAAGATGGGCACAAAAAGAAAAGTTTTATTTCATAAGTGTCATACTCAGAAAGAAACTCTACCGGTATTTCTGCACCACCAAAGAAGCCTAAACTTAACTTTCCCAAAAGTCACCAGCTTGACTAGTCAGCTCACAGACAGGATACTCTGGATATCACTGCTTTGTTAAAATTGTCAAAATTACAACTTCAGGCTCTTTAATATCAGTTGTGTTTAAGGTCAGTAAAAAAGCAGAGGAGGGAGACCGACATCATACATTTAAATGCTTTATGGGCAACAACAAGAGAAAGAAGTGACCCAGTAAGAGCATCATTCCCAGAGATGTACATATTAGAACTGCTGATTTGCCAGGGAGAGGGTGAAAAGGTTACAGAAAACCTCTTCAGCATTCCTTATTAAGGAGACCTTTTCCTTTCACTTGATTATGATTACTCTCAGTCTTTCAGCATACACATACATTTCATAACATAAAGTGGTATTTAAAAAAACCCTATTTTATTTAACCATTCTAGCAGAGCATTTTCTGTTTGTCAAACACCAAAGAATTCTGGATGACTGTGGAAAGCATGTATGTTGTCAATGTACATGCAATGACATCAGTGATGCATTTATTTCTGCCCCGTAGAAGACTCTATTAACAAGAAATCAACAAAAGACTGAACTGTTCCAAAGACATTTAAGGGATCTGAAATGGCGTACAGCCGCGAATCTTCTGGTGAAGCTGCATTTCATCATGAAGTGGCCAATAACTGAAACGGAACCTCTCCCCACAAATAGTTTCCCTGCTTGGTTTGGATAAGATAAATAAGAGCTGATGGGAGCTCTCCGCTGTTCCTGGTCATCATCCTGATAATTGGACTGTTGGCTGGCTGGCTGGCTTAGGCTTCCCCCCATTCAGCATCTGAGTGCTACAAATCTCATCCCTCGATTTCTAAGTTTTCCCATTTAAGGTACAGAGAGCAGCAGTGGCAGATTTAGCATCGTAGATTCCCCTTTCGGAACCTAACTTTCAAACCCTATATAATTTAGGCCCTCTTTGAATCTACTCTGTAAAGTCCTTTGAAAATCTGGCTAAAGTAAACCTTAAGAACATATTCTGCATTATTTGCTGTTCCACCTCTTTTTAATATGCCCCTGAAAACATCTCTGGGAATCCACTGGATACTGTTAGACAGTCTTTGCACAGATATATTGGGCAAGTATGTCAGCTGTGCTTACACTCCACGGCTCAAAAGGAACACCAAAAGTGTACAGGTTTACTTTAGAACATCTCTCTCTTTTTTCTTTATATGAGAATTCAACCAGTCCATTAAACTTGTTAAGCTTTATCTCTGCAAGTAAATAAATTATGCCCTCAGCATCTTTTCTTCTGTAGCAGAAGTATCTTCCTTGCCTCTGAGCACATTTGTAGATTTCAAATAGTCCCTCAAAGGTATTTCTTAAGTAAACCTTTTACAGGCTTTTGTAGAGTAACCTTCCTCCTCTCCCCCTGCTTCATAACAATGCTTGTTTTAAATTGAAGTTTATATGAAGTTTGATACTACAATGTTTTTATAGAAAGGCTGTACTTTCCTTCAAAATAACTCAAGCCAAAGCTTGTATGGACCAGTTTTGTCTTTCATTGCATAAATCTATTATGTAGATTTTAGAGCAACACTGTTTTGGGTTTGGGTTTTTTTGTTGGTGGTGGGGGTGGTTTTTGCACATCATCAGAGCTTTGGCTGGGAAAGCAGCAGGGTGCTGTTTGTCCTCTGCATGTTTGCATGCTCTTTTCTCCATTTTCTGGATCTTTGAGCACAGACTGTTCCTTCTTCCCTCCTTGGAAAATGCCATGGGCGCTGCTCCTAAATGATAGTCCCCTGAGACCAGACAAGTTGTCCATAGAGCTGTACTAAGCAGTAAAATTCAAGTCATTTCCAGATAAAAGTTTTGATAGTGAGAGGAGAGAGGGCAAATAGTTCAAAAAGGGCATAGCAGGCACCGCTGTGGCCAGCACTAGCATTAGGAAGCAGATGGTGCTGGGAAACTACCAGGCCAGAAAATAATAAATGAACTCTTCTATGGCTGAGGCTGGCAGGTGACCAACTTTAATAAAATGAGATGAAGGAATAAGTTTGCAGTATTGTAAAATGCTACGGTGAGAAAGTATGTGCTGCAGATACCAGAGAACAGAAGAACAAGCAATTAAAGCAATTAAGTAGGCGGGGAGACTACTGGGAGAAGTGAGACAGGTATTTTTGCCAAGGTTTTTGAAATATGTGCCATGAAAAGTGCTACAAATCCCTCCACCGAATGCCAGCCGAGAGGGACAGTGTGAAGTGCCAGATCACTGCAGAGGCTTTAGCACAGGTTCACATCTTGCTTTAGTACAGGTTGACATCTCTTCCACCTCTATTCTTCTTTCCAAGAAATGCTAATTGCAATGGTGACCACATAGCGATAAAATAAGACAACAATGGAGAATGCTCTGCTGTGCTGAGTCATGAGATACTGTCAAACACTGATATCTAACATTAAAAGCATGCATGCTGCTATAAATGTTGAATTATCTCCTGATCGTCCCACCTCCAAAATGTGTAGCTTCAAGTTACGGGGGAGATCTTAACACAAAGGCCAGGGGGCCGGGGGTGAGGACAGAGTAAGTGCCTGAACCCACCACTGTAAGGTAACTCGTACACATGTGCCATGTGCTAAAACTGTAAACCCTGGACTGCCAGTAACAATCTGGGGCATGATAATCCCTTAATGAGCAACAGCAGGTGCTGAAGTGCTTAAAGTAAATCACTCCATTTTAGCGCGTTGTTATTTATGTCATCGCTGTCACCAAGTGCAAATCTGACAGGACTGGCGGCAGCCAGTGACCTCGGCCAGGGAGGGCTGCAGGGAGCTGCAGGGGCTGCCGGGCAGGCCGGGCAGGCAGGGCAGGGCCCGGCAGGCAGGGCCTGTCCCACCACGCCCCAGCCAGGCGCAGGGCAGCTGGGGGCACCGGGGCAGCCCCAGCCGCGGGCATCGGGCACCTCCCTGGGGACAGGGACAGCGGAGGCTGGGGCAGGGCACCGGCCCACAAGTGGGGTTGGGGATCGGGCCCGGTGAGGGGAACCAGGGTCAGACACAGCCTGGGATGGCTGAGGCACCAATCTACCCAAGGAATTTAATGGTTTTTTGTAATACCAAGTTTTTGCTCTTCTAATTTTGATTGGGTTGAAAAGGGGTATTTTTTTCTGTCTCTGGCAAGCATTTTGTTGATTCGGATTGTTAGGAATTCCCATTACTCCTCCAGTTTAGCACGTCTGTGGGTACACCCGGAAACACCAGCCACTTAACGTTTTCATACAAATTAAGAAACATTAGCCAAGGCAGCAATGAGCACAGCACAACACAGTAAGTTTTCAGACTTGGTACTTCACTGCAGATGTCCAGAGTGGAAAATACAGCACAGACCTATGGTCTTCCATTCCTCTCCTCACCAGCCACATGAAAGACGCACGGTTCTTGCACCCCTCCAAGCCAGGACGGCCGCAATGGCACAGGAGCAGCATCCATCCTCGCTGTCAGATGCTGATGAGAGACCAAAGGCTTGGCCTGAGACGTGATTTCTAATGGCAGTCTAAGACAAGGCAGATGATTTAATCCAAAAATTTTAAATGTATTTGGACAAACTGTCCTTGCCCTAGAAATATATTACACTAATGAACTTACACTGTCAGCCACTGCAGGCCTGGCAGGACTTGCAAACTATTTTAATTCTCCAAGAATACATTTGCCCAGCCAATAATTTGACGTCATTAGTAAATTCCTAGCTCAGCTTTTTAAGAGATAGGAACACACAAAAAAGCATCGATCTCTAGGTTATTGATTCCTATCACAATAGCATCAGATTTCTTCTAAGGTCCGTAGCAAATTGATCTATGGGCTATATTTTCCCACCTGTGTATTAGAGGTCCATACGCTTTAGAGAGGGTTTTTTAGAAAAATGCAGCATCTTGTTGCTTTGACTTCAAAAGAGCATGAAGCTTGCCAAATCTCTTCAAAGGGAAGGAAAAAAGAAGGTAATTTGTCCTTGGAAGTGCTGATGCAACAGGAGAATAGATCCGTGGGACTTGTAAATACAGTGCTTAAAGAATAGATCTTCTGTTGTGTGCTGGGCTGTTGCAGGAGGATAAGATCACCCCAAAGGAGAGTCAAATTGGCTCAGGCTTTCTACTGATCTTCGGTGTCACTCTCCCTAACCAGACCAAGAAAAATAAAGACGTTTTCAAGAACAGGATTCAACCTACCTAGCTACATGCTAGACAGGTTATTCTGAATTTGTCATCCTATATTATCTTCCTAGTCAGTGGAGAGAAACCCAGTAAATGTGTCATCTGATCCATTTTAAGCATCTTTGTTAGAATGAGAGGAACTGCTCTCTGAAGGTGTCTATTTTTTCCCATGGAGTGTACAGTGATTAGCTGATGTATGACTTTCAAGCCCCAAATTGGGATAGATGATTCCCACACTTATATTTCCGTCTTTTCCCCTTCTGCTCTTTTTTTTAAGATCTCTCAGTATCCTGTTCCTGATCAGCACAGGACACAAGGGCACACCCTTGTTGCTTCATCCCTCCCCCAAAATAACCCTTCAGCTGTGCATGATCCCTCTGCTCCCCAGCCTGCATTACTCTGCTACACCAAATCATTCCTTAGCAGATTCCCCACAAGACACTTGCTAGTTGTGAGGAGGGATCAGACAGCTGCAGGAGGAAGCGCCTGTTGTCCAGAGTGGTGGAGGAGCGAGGCGTGTCCTCGGCCACACCTCACAAGGGGTCCCTCTCTTTTCGTGGCTGACATTTTTTCCTTTGACAAGATGTGCACAACAACTGGTGACACTGCTGGGCTATGTTCTTTGGGAAATACCCCGGCATGAATCTTTACTGGTAATTCTTTTCAGTAAGGTGCAGCAGCCACAGCTGTTAAGTTTCTGCACCAACATAGCACCAATGTTATCCATTTTCATTGTAAGACAAAAAAAACCACATTTTTTTAGGTCAGGCTTACTGAGGTTCATTGTGTTTTTACCAGTTGGCTTCCTTCCAGCACTGGTGTATTTATCTTCGTATCGCTTTTCAGCTCCAGAAACATGCTATTCTCCCCACTTTACAGATAGGTTCCTGAAGGAGAGTTCACCTTATCCCAGGCAACACAGGGAGGGGTGAGGAAGTTACATGGGAAACAGAGTGTAGGAACTTTACCAGCCTGGAAATGAAGCTCTGCTGCTTACACCAGGGAAGACAGCACCAAGGAAGGCTTTGATATGGAATCCTGATGGAGTAGTGGCGATCGTCAAAGACGGGTCAGGCCATGGCAGCGGAGCACTCCTAGCTGGAAAATTTGAGGAAACTGCATTGCCTACACCTGGAAGCCCAGCTTTAACTTAGGAAGTGCCCAGGTACCCCTGGGCACAAGCACAAGCAGCTGATTAGGCTCTCCTAGTTACGTGCACCGAAACATCTGCAACAAGCCACTCTACAACTCTCTGAAGTTCACTCTGTACAACTACCTGAAAGGAGGCTGTAGTGAGGTGGGTGTCGGTCTCTTCTCCCAAGTAACAAGTGATAGCACAAGAGGAAATGGCCTCAGGTTGCATCAGGGGAGGTTTAGGTTGGATATCAGGAAAAATTTCTTCACTGAAAGAGTGGTCAGGCATTGGAACAGGCTGCCCAGGGAAGTGGTGGAGTCACCATCCCTGGAGGTGTTCAAAAAGAGTGCAGACGTGGCACTTTGGGACACGGTTTAGGAGACATGGTGTTGTTGGGTTGATGGTTGGACTTGATGATCCTAGAGGCCTTTTCCAACCTTAATGATTCTACAATTCTAAGTCAGTACTGTGTTCTCAGCCCTGTTTTGTCCCTGGTTATAACAGGCAAAGGAACTTCAGCTGGGTGTAGTTGCCCCTCAGATAATCTGCCTTTCCAGAGGGAAAACTGAAGATGCTCAAAACAGTCCTGTGTGAAGGGGAGCAGACTACTGTCTTTCTCGGTCCTCAGCTCTATACTGTCGGTGGACAGAGCGCAACTCCTGTTACTGTGTTACTACCATCAGGCATACACCTCTCTTCCCACTGCCATCAGGTGATGTGCAAACATCTCTGGTCATGGAAAGGATCTCTGAGAGTTTGGTAAAGGGAGTCACAAGCACCATGGGAAACTTCTATAAAATAATGGCAAAGGCACAGCTCAGCCACCTAGCCGTTACCTGTTCTGCCAGCCAGAGGACACAGAACACACCTTGATTCTCCTTCATGAGAAAACTTGTGGAGTCTTGGCAGTCTTTTTAAGAGGACGCTGCCAGCTACACAGAGCATGCCACATGGAGGACAGGACTGTGGTGGAAGCCACCTGTGTGACAGACAGCGCCCAGAATGGGTTCAGAGGTTAAACCCATTCCAATAGCTCAGCTGTTGTTGGTTCTTGCTGAAAGGACGGCCCAGCCCAGGAAGCCCTTTCCATGGAGCAGTGCATCAGTTTGCACACAGAACCATAGGGAAAGTGTGGTCCCACCTGCACGCTGCTCCTGTAGATGCGAGATGCTCATTTGGGCTCTACATGGTTCTTAATCAGTAGTTTATGGGACAGATTAGTGAAGTTCAGGAGAACTGGATTCCAAGCCATAACCTACAAGGAACTACATACAATGTTTTTATCTTTGGAAGAGACGGTTAAACTGATCTGCCAAGTTAAATGACATACTGCCACCTTTGAAAAGCCTCATTATGCAGTCTAGAACTGTCTGCCATTACTGTGACACTTGTATGTAAAGACATAAAACTGTTGCAATTAGCTGTGATTTTCATCCATGCACTTTACTTCTGCTTCCAACCAGACTTAGTTCAAATTACTGTTGATGTTTGACAGCAGTCTGGCAGCAACAGCAGAAGCTTAATAACACAGAGGTTCATTTATTTATATATTTATTTGCTTGCTACTGTGTCTGAATCGTGTCTCTAAAAACACCTGTGCAGCATCTTCCACTACTGGAAATGTATTAAGACTAAATTATGCATCTCATCTTTACCAATGGAGATGGAATATCATAGGAATCAGGGAAGCTGGGAACTGTACCACCTAGTCAGTTATTTATATGGAGAACCCATTAAACAAAACATTTAAGCAATGAAATATCCTGCTTATTGCTAATAATATCCTGAATACAAGGAAGCTCATCACCCAAGTTCTCTGGAGTCTGTGGTTATGCTGCATAATTACATAATAATCAACCACATAGTCAATGCCTATCCAGTAAACATATTAATTTTATTCTATCAGAGAGGAATACAGTGGTGCTATACTTTTTTTTATTAAAAAGTAAAATCACGACTCAATCATGAGACTTTAAAAACCAAAAAACCAAAAAAGGTATCTGGGGAAATAAGAAATGTTTGCTCACCAGCATTTGAGTTTTTAAATTCATATTTTCCAGCACCAATACAAGTAAATACTTGAAATGCCATAGTTAACTCAAAATTATGACTCATCTGACATCAGTGGAGTTACATGAGTAACCACATAAGGGAAGCATACCCTCAAGTCCCAAGAGCTCAGATACCAAATTTCCCGGTCCCTCAGTTAAAAGCACCTACACACTACAACCAGTACCTCCGGAATCCCAATTACATCTTGTGCTGCAGGAAGAAGTTTGACCAGATTCAAACTTCAGCTCTAATTCTATCTTCCTCTGACATTTAGCTTCTGTCATTCACTGACTGCAACTATCAGCAATTCAATTACCTGGTTTTGTCTTCAGATTTGTCCACTGTTTAGAATATGATGCACAGAGACTTTAGAGGAGACAGAATTTACCTTGTAATGGTTAGCAACACCTCTGTCTCAAAATCAGGGGAAAACCAGACATCACTAGACTCCCATCTCTACTTTAAATAAACCTAGTTCTGTAATTCACTCTTCTATGCCTAAAATGAGAATGATGGTACATACTGTGCTTTGGAGGATTAATTACTCCTAAATATGCTGAAATATTCATATAGAAGGTATTGCATAAAGACATGTAACTGTTCTTTGCTGCAAATGTAAACAAAACCCTTTTCACAGCACAGCATAATAGTAGTGAGAAAAGTCTGCACAAGATAATTCCAGGAATTTCAAAACACTCACCCATCCAAACCCACCAAACCAAACAAAAAATTCCAACGTGGTTTGGGAAAGCTAGCAGTGTAAAAGTTTTATTCAGGTCCAAAGAAATAACACAACATTTTTTAAATCAAAACCTATCTTTTTGCTGTTGCGAAGAAACTTGAGACATCGAACTTAATCATCAGGGCTCCCTTATTTTCAGAAAGGCGGGAGGAAAATGAAATGCCAAGTAATTTAAAGAGTAAGGGTACAGAACTACAGCCATTTTGCACAGCAAACATTACAGCTGGGCACACAATTAGAATGGTCAAACACATGTTTTAGGGCTTGATTATCTACTACTGAGTTTAAAATCCTGAGCTTGCTCCTGGCTACATAAGGACGTAGCTAAGTTCCTCTCCTCTCCACAGTCTGCTCCTCTCCTCAGGCCGTTACTGTA
>VZTV01034372.1:19437-34444 GCA_013400875.1 Anhinga rufa | reverse complement strand
CCTCCCATCTCCCCCCCACACCCCCCGCCTGCTGTTCCAGGCGCATCCACCTGCGGGGCTGGGGCTCCGCACAGCCGCGAGATGCGTTTGTATGTTTAAAGCAATGTGCCAGCGTAGAAAGCAAAACCAGCAGCAAGCACCGCACCCGGCCCGGCCTAATTTCCCCACGTTGCAGCTCAGCGGTTCTTGACAACTCTTTGCACCACCTCCTAAACCCACCAGATCGGGGTGCCACCTTTTTCTTCAGCGATCCACTCAAGACTTTTCTATCCATTTGGGCCACTAGTAAGAAAATTCGTCCACGTCGCCCTAACTGAATTTAAATCCATCATTTTATTATGCAGGGTGACCACAGAGAACAGTTTATAACCTCCTCTTCTGCAGCAGTCTTTCACGTACTTGAAAACTGTTAGCGTGTCTTCAGTCTGTCTTCTTTTCCATAGACTAAACAACTCCTCTTAGCTCAGTCTTTCCCTGGGTTGTCTTTTCTAGACTTCTGATTATTCTTGTTGCTTTCCTTTGGCCCCTCTCCACTTTCTTGAAATGGTGTGCCAAAAACTGGATACAGTACTTTGGTTGAGGCCTTAGCAGCGCTGAGCAGAGTGGAGTATTACTTCACGTGTCTTACATACGAGACTCCTGTTTATACATCCCAGTATGATGTTTGCTTTCTTCACAGTATGACATTGCTGACTCATACTGTTTCTGATTTACTAAAAAACCTCTGAATCCTTCCCTGTTATCAGAATTTCATACACTTTGAGGTTTTATTCCTGTTTAACTGTAGTGCTTTTGCCATGTCTGCACTGAATTCCATCTTATGTTTCAGGCTACTTGCACAATTTATCAATATATTTTGTTTACAATCCTGGCCTGCAAAATGCATGCTATCCCTTCCAACTTGGTTATATCTGCAACTTTAAGAGTCATATTTTCTATTCCAAAGTCATTAATAAAGATATCCAATAGTCCCAGATCTCTGCAAGCCCTATTTGACATATCCTTCCAATATGACGAGTGATAACAATTCTTTGGGTATAGTTTACACAACAACTTGAACAAAAAAGCCAGCTAAAGCTGTTTAAAATGTAGGTGTACTTTAACAATTCAATATCAAGCTAAGAATTTTTAGAACAACCTTGTGTAATGTCTGAATAGAAATCATTCCTGTTTCAGTCTCTTTCAGGTTTTTCTTTTGAAATGTGTGTCAGAAATTTCCAGTCTTGCAAATACACTGTTTTACTCAATCCTCAGCAGGATCAAGAAGATTCTTTATTACTCATGTATTCAAGTGTTTGTAGAATTGAGGCCAAATGCTTTCCCAATGACATTCGGAAAAAGGGGCGGGCAGGGGGGAAGCAGAAAATACCTTAATTTCTAATGGAAAACCAGACATACATCTCTCTCACTTTCTTCATACATCAAAACAAATTAAGCATGTTACTCATCAAGGATTTTCCACTTCAAATAATCTTTTAGCCTAATTATACTCTAAGTTCTCTTCACTAGGAACTTCAGCAAGATCAGCATCAGGGCTCAGCTGAACAGCATTTCTTGGAAGGAAGAGCAACAGGAACAAACATGGAATTTTCATTTATGGTTTCTGACATACTGAATGGTCGTACAACTGGCATTAGACTTTTAAAAGCTCCACATCTCCCCTCAAGGCAGACACGTGATTGATAAACCACCCTTGATGGAACTGTTCATATTCCTGCTAATCCTGCCTCAGCCACATTAAGAAAGAACATAAAAGATTAATTCAAAGCTTCACAGTGCTTTTGGGGAGAAGCTTCAACCCCCAAGATGAGAATTAAGGGGGTTTGGGCTGTGTGTGCAAAAGCAGGATGATCAGAGAGGAAGGTGCTCCAGGTCTCCAGGCTACGTGTATTTTCATTTGAAATACGACAAAGAAATGTGTGTGTTGTAATACACATCCCCAAACTTAATTTTTTCCTTAGATTAGATTAATTTTTCCTCCACAAATCACCCAAGCTTCTTAAAAGTTAGCACCATCATCTAAATGAGTGGACATTATAGAAAGAACTGTTTCATCTTGAATATGGCATTCATGGGCTTAAAGTTGTCTTGAGGCTGTGTATCTGATCTATTTAAACAAGCATACCTATATTAAGGCATAGTTTTGGAAATACAGATAATACTTATATGGATAAACATGCATGTTTGCTGTTGGCTATATCCCCTCTAGAGAGGTCTTCAAATTGAAATGTTTTTGTCGTTACAGTATCAACTACTTTGTTATTTGCTGATATGAACAACATTTTATAGATTAAAGGAAGCTAGTCTTGAACTGCTTGATACTTTACAAGTAAAGGAAATATATGAAGCATGTTGAAAAGCACTGGAATTAACAATCAGAACACACTGCAGTCAAAATTAAAGTTTTCTTCATTGATGGCAGTATGCAAATAATTTGAAACTCCTCTTCTGCATTTTTAGAATACTAAGAAAAAACATCCTTGAGCAGTGCCTTTGAATAGAGCTTTCCCTGAAAAATGCCTGGGTCACCCCATGACACAGAAAATAAATATATATTGTTTAGTGGACATTCAGTCAGTGTTTTGATATCTGCTCTTTTGTTTTTCATTATAATTTCTGTATACTTTGTATTTATGAAGCAATTTCACTGGTAATCCACTGGTAAATGAGAACATAGTCAATGGTAAGTGAGATTGCGACAATTTTTAAATTCCCATATTTCATTTAGGCTCCAAATAAGAAAGTAGTTGTAACCCCATTCTCTCTCAAGTTTTGGCCTATTACTTGGCTTGAACATTTTCTACTGAATTAAACTGACTTTTTTTAGTATGTGAAACCAAATGGTATAGACAGTTTCCTATCTCTATACTTCAGAAAAAGGGAGGGAAGATCTATATGAATTCATTTCAATTCCCTAAACCAATAGTTATTGATCAGTGGAGCTTTGAGTGTTCGAAAACACCTTGCAGGAGTCCATGGAAGGTTGCTGAGAAAAGCAAACCCAGAAGGCTTAGATTTAGCCTATGCAGATTTTCACTTTCAGTTGAGGACTTTTAAGAGTCCATAAGGCCAATTGTTCCTGCTGCTCTGTGCCACTACTGAACCTTCCACCTTTATCAGCTGGGCAGTGAGTTTAATAATTTTTTCATTTGGTTTGGTTCTTCATCTTCAGATTATCAGCAAAGTTGTTCCAGTTCAGTTTTAGCTGAAAAGGCTTGAGTATTTAAAGGCTTGGCAGCTCTCCCTAAGTGGGATCACTACAACTGCTGGGTAAAGTTTGGGTGGACAGAGGTAATGGAGAGTGACAGGAGGAGCCAGGGAGATTTAGGAGAGGAGATGGGCAGTGGTGGAGGAGTCAGAGGTTTTATGTAGGTAAGGAAGCGGGGCTGGAAGGGTTGAGTGGGTGTTGTAGGAAGCTGGTGCTGAGAAAGTTCTGCAGGAATTTCTGAGGGTCAGAGACAAGTGTAGGAATCTCTTTTTATTCATTCTCTCCAGTCAGCCCCTCCTGTACAACATCTTCCTCCCTCCTGGGAGACAGGGCCACGTACTGAGCTCGCTCCTCATCTGAGTCAAAGGGAACTGGCACCTGCTTATTTCTGTGCCTCTCTTAGAGGCCACCACTTCCATCCCTCACATCTTCCCCTACACCCTCTTGGTCACATTTTTCAGTGCAAGCCATTGCTTTTCATTTCTGCTGTTGTTTTGAACTGGCAATCAGAAATACTCTTTTTTTTTTTCCCCACCATTTTTACACCATTTTGTTCCAGTTTAATTAGAAAATATTGTTGGTTATCAGTTTCAGTTTGCAGAAGAAATAGCACAGTTCCAGTTTTGGTTCCTTTGCCCCATGTTCTTAAGTTACCTTCACTAAATAATTGTGTTATCCCCATTTACACTATTTTTGCAAATGCGTATTGTACAAATGCAAACTGGACTTTTGTGAATGTGTGAATTTTTCAGAATATAGTATAAGGTTGCATTTCCTACATGCAAGTATCTACAAAAGAGCCCAAAATCATTACCTACACAGGAAATAGATACAATAAGAATGATTTGTGTCATCCTTCCCTGTGTCAGAGCCGTATGCTTCTCCCAGGCTCAGGGGAAAGGTGCAAATCAAGCTGAATGAGGTGGAATTCTGGGCTGACAGAAAAAGGAATGGCATGTGTGAGAGTCTGCAACCTTTTTGCCATCCTTGTCAGGAATGCGGGGTCGTTAGCCAGCGAGTCATGCTGTCCTCTTCAGCGCTTGCTTGATGGAAACAACACATTTCTCAGTGATCGACAGGAGCTGTGTCCTCTGTTACCAATACAAGCCATTCTTTTAACTTCTGTTCTGCTATTTCTTCTTGTGCTTACACAAACACACGCATTTCCTTTTTGTTTCATTCATATCAATTTTTCTATTTCAAGTCTCTGTAGCTGGGATCCATAGACCATCCTCTTCTTCAAGGTGGAAATTGACATTACATCTGTTTGAATGAGGAAAGTGTCCTTGAAAAGAAAAGCAAAATTGTTGCAAAAAAAGTGGAATGTGTGTTAAAAAAAAAATTAACAGGTTCATCTGTGTTATTGTGTTGACTTTGCCACTCTGTTCTGGAGCAGAGTAGAAAACAGCTGTTACTTTTAATTGCTCTGGAGATTTGCAAATAAAAAACAAACTGTTTCTTCTTCATCAGTACCATCTCTAATGTCTTTACCAGATAGTCTTTTCTTCTGCACTGCTTGATTACTTTGCCTTGAGTCAGACTCGGTGATTAATGTGGCTGACTAGACTGACAACTAAGTGGAAATGGCAAATAATCACTTGTTTTTATACATGTAAAAAACAGTTCCTACTCAAGTTGGAAATCCTTGCTTTTGGAACGGCATTCTTCCATCTTGCTTCCTGCTAACCTAAGGTCATTTAAGGAATAACCGCTCTAAGTGCTTGTTGATTACAGTGATGTAAACGTCTCTGGCCCAGACGCTGCAGTGAACAAGATTTTCCACATAGGAATATGGTTAAACTGAAGGCCACAATTTTTATGAACTACATTGCCTAATAAAACAGGGAAGAACCGCTAGCCAGCTGTTCCCCACAAACTGCCCAGTAAAACAGGACCAGTGAGGTTCACCAAGCACGAGACTATGGAGGCCAAGCTAAATGTTTAAGAGAAGGCTAACCGCACCCTCCCTCCCGCAAAAGTGAGCAAGGCATGTGGTCCCAAACAACATATCTCCTACACTGTCTGTGCTGGGGAGAGAAGAGTAAAGTAAGTAGTAGCCTTTTTCTGTGTGTAAGGTGCTAAATTTTCCCTGCGTTGTGGAAAAGGAAATAGCCAACTGACACCTGGCTAGTATTTAAGACGTGAACAGTAATTCTGGCCACAGCTAACATGAAAACCCACACTGGAAAGTTGCTCTCCAGTTGTGTGAATGCACAAACAAGTTCTCTGGTCTTTCCACTAGCCAAATTTGCTAGTAAAGCCACACCACATTTTCAGTGTGGTAAACACTTTTTCTCACTGTTGAAGAAAAGCATGCTAGCCAACTCAGAGTAGAAAACCCAGCAACAGCCAGGCTAAATAACAACAGTTAGAGAAAGAGGAGGGATCAAAAAGACCTTCAGAACAAGAAGAGGTAACCAGAATTCACACAAAGTACGTCTAACATCTACTGAGAGGGCTGCACAAATTTGAAGTTTCCCACCTGAACACAGAGGATCACTGGGAACTCCTGTTCCTTGTCTCCAAACCATAATGCTTGTTAGAATAATGGAGAAAGCTGTCCTTCTCACAGTGTTGACCTGTTACCAGTCCAACAAAAAGCCATTAATTTTTTCTTCCTTTCAGAACAATGTGGAAAAATAATTCTAGGATTATTTTCTAGCATCTAGGACTGCAGGTTTGGAAGGACCCCCCTGAGTCATTGGTGTCCTGTTGTAGCATTCCTGAAGGAAACCATCCAGTTCCATCACAAAAGCAGGAGAGTCATTTGCCCCCACCACTCTTCCTGGAAGCTTATTCTAGAGCCTAGTGGTTTGACTCCATGTGGCGGGTTGACCCCACCTGGCAGATAAGCTCCCACCCAGTCACTTGTTCACTCTCCCTCAGCAGGATGGGGCAGAGAATCAGAAGGGGAAAAGCAAGAAATAAAGATTAAGATAATGACAGTTTAATAAGTGAAACAAAGGTACATGCACAAGCAAAGCAAAAAAGGAATTCACTCGCTACTTCCCACCAGCAGGTGGATGTTTAGATGTTTCCTGGAAGGCAGAGTCTCAGCATGTGTAACAGTTACCTGGGGAGACAAATGCCATAACCTCAAATGTCCCCCTTTCCTCTTCCTTTCCTCCAGCTTGTATTGCTGAGCACTACAATTGCATTTGCTATTTTCACAAATAAATCACATTTCCAATAGACCTAGTAGCCATCTCATTCTCCTCTTAAATTGTTAACTATGATGTCTTATCTTCTCCTGGAGATTTGGTTACTGGTTTCCAAGTGTATGACCTTGCACTTTATATGGCTGAATCTTATCCCACATCAAGTGTTTCAGACCACAGTTACCCAGTTCTTTTGGCCCAATATCTTGAGCCTCCCCTATAGCTTCCCAACATCCTCTTACCAGTTATTCAGCACAATCCTGCTTTTTAGGCAGCTTATTAAGAAATGCATTAAACAAGATTGCACCTGAAGCTTGGCGTTGAGGTAGCCCATCCCCTGCAACCTACTTCTTTCAGTAATATCCATCATCATTTTCTCTTTAGCTAGTTCTCCCATCTTCACTTTATCTACTGATTTCCACCTTTCTAACTTAATGAGTAGCTACTCTCTCTTTATTGAAGTCCACATAGATGATATCTACCATATTGCCCTTGTCTAAAAAATCTTTCAGCAAGGAAAACTGTCACATTAATCTGACACATGAAGTAAACCTGTATTGCAGCGTATCCTATTTTCCACCTGCCTGGAGGTCCTTATTAATTATTCTTTTTCACGCTGAACTTTATGGCAGGAGAAATCCCTTGGGAGTATATCAATCAGTAAGTGCCTTTACATAATCTATCAACCTGTGAAGATATGATCTACTTGTGAACACAAGAAGACAAACTCAATTTTCTGAATAAATTATTAATTGCAAATGAGTTTTAAGACTCCTATGATAGTGAATATATCCCTTTCAGCATTTTTACAATCAGCCCCTCCAACAATAATCATTCACTATTGATCTCCATCCAAGGAACTGCACATACATGAGTTGGATTAATATTGACATGGGAAACCCACTGCAATTCCCTTTCTGCCAAGTCTAACTGACCTGCTCAAAGTCATATATGATGTCAGCCTCAAAGGCAAGATTAGAGCTTAGGGCTTCCTACCTCGACCTCTCCAAAAATCCATTTATCTCTAACACTAAACTGCAGATGTTAGTCATGACTGTTATACCTAAACATTCAGTTCTGTGTTTACTGCAGTGCATATCAACCATACTTTCAGTGTGCTCAAACCTAATTAGTTCCCTGGACTCCTAGGCTTTATTTTACTAGACTCTATATAGCATAGAAAAATACTCTGGGTTGTGATCCACTTGGCAAAACTTGAATCCCTGTTCTAGGAGCTTTTTTTCAGAAAGAGGTCTCTCTAGACTTCGAATTATTTTGGTTATGCATCTGCATAGCTCTTCAAGAAACTCCCATATTGGATGGGAAAAAACCATCACCAGTCTGAGTGCAGAAGGACTCCAATGTGAAGAGACAAGAACCTACTCCTCCGCTCCTTCACTGCTCAACCTCCTTGTCTATAAACATCTTGGCAACTGGAAGGTACTGATGATCCACTTCAGTTGTGTCATACTGGATAAAATTGTCTCATTGTTTCTTGCTTCTCCCCCATGACTGTGGCAAGTTTCTGTTTCTTTCTTCATCCCTAGATTGCAATTTGCAATTTTTAAGGAAAAATATGATCTGTTCGCTATACCTGGGTACATCATCTAGTGAATTGAGATCCTCGTGCCTGACTACAGATTTTAGCTGCTATGCATATATGAGCAATACAGTCAGGTGTACACCTCAGTGTGGAATTACTCAGCTGGATTCACACTTTCCTGTGAAACTTCCATGCGAGAGGTAGGTTTGCACTGCCTGCAAACACCTGAGCCTGATTTTCTTCAGTAGACAACTGTTCCAGTCCAAAATGAATCTGAAATGTCTGTAAAGTATCATTTAGTAGCCTACGATGCAGGTATGTACTGCTGTTACTGACTATGTGAGAGACAGGGCAAGAGAGGATGAAGCCTAATGTTACCTCCACAAACCATCCAGCCATTCATCAGCTGTGCCATTTCAGTGCAACATGTCAGTGAATGAAGGCAAAGATGACTGAAGCACTGACTACCCCAGTGTACTTTGCCAGAAAATGATCCCCATTTGAATAATTAAAAGTAACATGTCTTCATCGGCTCTGAAATGTCTGTTGTGCCTGACAGGCATTCGTGTCACTACCCAGTGTGGCAGAGGGCTCTGACTCACGTTCGGAGAGCAAACAGCTGCAGCAATTCACATGTTATCATCCCCACCCCCTCCATTATTTGTTACCACACCTCTGCCGCGGTTACCACCACACCAAGACATTTGGCAGCAATGAACGTGCGCCCCCACCTCATCCACACCACAGCCTCATGCCTTCGCATGAACTCATCTTCATCAGTGACTTAAGCCATGACATGAGCAGTGAGGCTGAGCACAAGTCCCTGCTGTCCCTCCGGCCACTGTGACATCCAGCAAACTGGAGAGCTGATGTCCTGGCTGGGCAGCTGGGCATCACAGTCCAATTCAGCAGCTGGCCTGGCGTAGCTCTAATAAACATACTGTCTTGGATATTATTGATACTAAACTCAGTAAAACTCACAGCTCACTGCTAATGCGTCTCAGCTGGAATGACAAAGGGCTAGAATTGCAGATACTTTTCCTGTCCATCTTTCTTATGGCACACAACAATATCCATAAGTGAGTATGACCAGCAGCATTACATATGTGGGTAACTGATTTGCAAAACCCTGCTTTGTGTTGATTTTCTTCTGGTGTGGTATCAAAAGTCATGACTTGCCCAAAATGCTTTCATTCAACACTAGTCTGTGTGCTCCCAATCTAATTTCCTCCCAGGAAATTTTACATTTTTGAGGGCAGTTCATTTACCACTGCCAAAACTATGGGCATTCTTGATGGAGCTGGAGTAGCTTTATGGGATGATTATCTCAGATCTATGTTTAGCCAAACTGTAGAGATGTATTAGCAGACAGGTGGATATAGAAAATACTAAGGAAGCGATAGTTGGGAAAAGCGCACCAGCAAAAATTAAAAGCAACAGCCCTGACAGAATTTGCGTATCTAATTCTGTATTCAAGTAGACCAGGATGAAACCTTGAAATTAAGGTTTTGAGAATATGCAAATGTTACTAATGAGATATTAGGTATTATTTTCAGCGTCTTGAGGATTCCACCATAGATCCTTTTATCATCTAATAGTGGATCAGATCCTGTTGGGTTTAGTTTAGTTTAGTTTAGTTTAGTTACTTTACTCAGACAAAATTCTTACCAGTTAATAACAGAATAAAATTAGCATGCAGTTTGGCAATACATTAAATGAATTAAGAGCTTGCCCTGATTACTGCATGGACCTCATGAAATACTATGAAAAACTACACATTTAAAGTACTATGAGAACTGAGATTTGGACTTAAAATTATATGTGCTGGCTCTTTAATCTTTCTCACCATGCAACACAATTTGAAATGTTTGGAGTAATTTGCCATGGTTACTTATAATTAGAGTACATGTTTTGGGGAGAAAATTTGATATTTTGAATTTATAGTATTCCTTTAAATGGACAAACACACACTCACACCCACAGACGCACGTACTAACGTATGTATCTGTGACTGCTGGAGCACATCAAGTGAAGTGGCTGGATTTTAGATCCCCCTGGCCATCACAAACCTGTTGGATGCTGTGCAATTCTGTCACTTCACTTTGGTGCTTCAATGACAGCTGTAATCTTCTGAATAAAGTTGCTCTCATAAACGTTTGAGCCGTTTAGCCAAGATCCTTTCCCTACACAAAACTGCCTTCTCCTCAAGTTCTGTTAATCCATTAAATGTTACCAGAGATCTCCACTGATCTCACTTTGTCTAGCAAGAACTTCTCCAAAATATTCCCTGCTAGATTTTCGCTTTACCTGATAGATGTTGGTATGCTTTCATTTGCCCTGAATCACTCGATGTCTGTCTCAAGCGCAAACCAAGGATCCTTGAGCCAGACTCTTGCCATGCACTTGCAGAGAATTTTTTTGGAGATTAAAGGAGAAAATCTGGCTGGTCTGAAGGGTGATACCACTGCTAACCCTGTTTCATTTTCTGCCTACTGAGAATGAAGAGAAGAAAGCTTTATACAATACACAATGTAAACACAACAGAGGGCATGAGCCTGTCAGGTTACGATTGACATGAGACATGCATACCTGGATCCTGACAAGGATATTTTGTGAGCAAAGGCAATAACAAGGCTTTGAAAAGCACACATTTAAGAATGGTGAATGTTTTAGAGCTGTGCTCGTACAAGTTGTGATTTAAAAGGCTGGAGGCTTCAATCTGAGCCACTAAAATCAAAATGACAGAAACTTAACAAAATTTTATTGCTCTGCATTTAATAAAATCTACATTTACAAGCTGTCAGTTTGAAATGCTGAATAACTCATAGTTTAGAATACCGAACACCAGCTGGGATTGTGCTTGAAGTCCATGACTTCCTACTTACAATCTTTCTCAGATACTCAGAATAATCTTTCAATTCTTTTGTTACCCCTCTTAATTCAGCTTTGGACCAAAAAAATACATTGATTTTGCAGGAAGGTCAGGTAAAGACATGTACCTTGTTGCCATTTAAAAAAAAAAAAAAAAGCCCTGGCATAATTAAAAATTCCCTTTCTGCTTGTTTAATGTGCTAATATGAGAACATTAAGGCCAATGTACCATCTATTGCCTGGTTGCTCCAGCTGTCTGGATTTTTTTGTTAATTTACAGACTCAATTATGTAGACTCTTAAATCCACAGCATTGGTGGGTGGTAAGGTAGATGGTTAATGAAGAAACATAGAGTAGGAAACTCCTTTAATGCCTGTTTTATATGTATCTTGGGTAACATTTTTAGGAGAACAAGGATCAAAGATTGTAACTTTAAGAAACTCTCAAGACAGGAATAAATGTACATGGTTTTAAGGCACCCCTAAAAATTATGAGATGGCTAATATCCCCACAACTCTGTGGTCTGTTCTAAAACAAAAATACTAAGCCAAATGTTTGGCTCTGTATAATAAAAACAGATTATCTAATGGTTTCCAGTGGGAAATATGAGAAAGACCATTCATAAAGACTCTGTAATAGTTATGAATTATAAAGACTTCCTCATTTTCAGTATAAACTGAGACCCCAATAGAAACTGTTAGATATTTATTCACATGCCCTCAAAGGGACTGCACATGGACATTTTTAATTAACATTGTTTGCAACACCTTACTCAAGTTGTTCATTATTAATTTGACATGTTTTGAAGTCCTGACCAGAAAGTTTTCATCACTTACTCTGATTACACCATTCTTATATGACTTTAATACTTCTAACAGGATACAGTGATTTGCAATCTATACTTATTTTAATTAAAAAAGAAAACTGTGTTTAAGTAATCTAGGTCATAACATACAAAAAAAAATAATCAGGAAACATTAAATAAACTTTGGGTCATTCTCTTTAACATGCCACTAGGCCTTCTCTGTAAGGAAAGAAATTAGATAATTTAAAAGTAAAGACACAGTTTGGCATTCCTTCTGCATTTCCAGAGATGTCTCTGTTGTCTGCATTTTACCTCTCCCTTTCCAGCCCCCCAAAATATTTCCATGTGCAGTAGTGGGTACAAAACAGGTATATCACGCTCAGTTCACCTCCATCTGTCCTCACTGTCCAGATGTCTGTGCCAGTCAGTTCAAATGATTCAGCTAGGGTAAAACTTCCCTGTCTTGCCTCATCTGAACTATTTTCCTTAGCTTTTCTCTTTCATGCAGTTTCACCTATTGAAGCCATTCACCAAAACGGCATGTTCTTTTTTGTTAGAAGCTGAAATATCGAAATTTAATGTGTTAAATAAAATGGGCACGTGACACCTCCCTTCAAGAGCATGTGTTAAACTGTCTGCAGACTCAGGTACACCTTCTTCTTTGAAAACTACACCTTTTCATTGAAACTTAGTGGCAGAGACTCTGATTTTGTAAATAATAGCTGAAACTGTAGAACACAAGATGGCAGTGTCAGGCACCAAGTACCAAGCCAGCAGGGGATGACAGACTGGTTCAGCTGGATCTCTTGGGAGTGGGGACAGAAGCAAGCAGCACTGAGGACTTCGTTCTTTCCTTGATACCCCTGTGGAAACCTCGCTAGGAAGCTAGGAGACTTTTTGCAGAATACCTAGAAAATACCCTGCAGAAGGAATAAAAAAACAGCACTCACTACAGAATAGGTCTTGCTTCCTTGCAGATCTCCGAGATCTCCAGGTTTAAGGTGGTATGTTAAGACATAAAATAATTTGTATGTGTCTTGCAAAGTTATCACGGAAAACTGACCTTCTGTTGCTGGAACATTGCTTTTCTTTCCCTGGGGCTATCCTAGCAGGGAACAGAGATCTAGGGTGTTAGTTGTTTTGGTTTTTTTTTTCCAAAATTGTTATCTCCCCAGCTGGCTAGAGCGACACATATAGTAAGAGCCTAATCTTTGTCAAAGACATAGAAGAAAAAAATGTTATGAGTTCTTAAATGCCATGGGTTTGTCTTGTTGCTTGTTTTAGGAAGCTCACTACAGTCAACAGGGGTGAGTCTGTGAAGGTCAGAGTGGAGAAGGTGTGAACGTGATCTAAAATGGGGCAAAAATCCCAGATCAAACATGGCAGAAATTGAGCACTCTGGAGTCCAGACACCTGGCAGAGTCTTGGTGGGGAAGTAAACTTTGAAAACCCTTCACTCACACCAGTATGTCCAAAGCCGGTGAAGGTCATTAATGATTATTGTTCTGCTGAGTTCGGGGACTTCTTCCTGGGGTGTCCTTGATGACTTACTTTCCTAGCAGTGCCGAGCGCCCGAGCCCCAGTCCTGCTCCCACTGACGGGCATGGGTCTGTTGCTTTCCATGACGCAGTTCTGGACCCCCCAACCTCCTGTTTGCAACCGAGAAAAACTTTCACTGATCAAGGACACTCAAGTCAAGCACTTCTTCTGTTAACCTAAAACGGGGCAGATCCCTTGCGGGGGCGAGGGGAGGAAGGATGAGAAGGTGTTTGAGGGCCCCGGTGGCACAGACCGCCAGGGTGGGAGAGCTCAGTGGTACTCGGGACCCTGCAGAAATAAGGGTCGGTGGAGTAAAGCACCTGGGGAGGGGGGCAGCAAAGACACGGGGCTGGAGTCCTTCATGCGAGGGGGATGGAGGATATGGCAGAGGGTCCCAGCTCCCAAATTCCCTGTCCGCCCCGCTGCCTTCCCCTGCGGTGTGTTCGGCTCCACCTGAGGACCGGGGTGTTTCAGACCAGCCTGCCCTTCCCAGGCGAGAAGCCCTCGCTCCTGGTAGTCAGTCGGTACTAGCTGACTCGCAGTGCCTGAATTTTTAACATGTAGTGGGCTGGTGGTTTTTTTTCCATCACCTTTACCTCAAAATCGAGGGCTGAGAAAGTATTTTGTTTAGTTCTTGGGGAAACTGCTATAACACCTCGGACATGCTGTGGAAGTTTAACTAGAAATAGACCTCCTAATCAAAATACCTCGCTGGGAACCGAGATACCTCGGACAGGCAATCCCTCTAGTCCTTATTTAAAAGCATATGACAGAGAAATCTTTCCGCTTTCTCCGTTAAAAGACCGTGAGACTCAGCTGCCCAAAGCAGGCCTCGGTGCGTTTGCTCTTCGCGGGGCCCTTTCGCTGCGGTCTCCCCGTGGGGGGGGACGCGGGGACACAGACACTCCGTCCCTCCCGAAGAGGCGCGGGGCCGGGGCGGCGGCGGCGGCCCGCCCAAATTCAGCACTTTCCCGCCGATGACAGTTCCCTCCCGCCGCCCCGCGCTGGGGTCCGGCCACCACCGCGCCCCCGCCCGCGCCCCCGAGGGAGGACGCGGCGCCCCCCTCGCCCTCCCGCCGCCGGCAGCTTTTTCGCGGGTGGCCCGCGGCGAAACAGCAGGGAAAAGAAAAATTTTTAAAAAAGGGTATTAAAGCGGAGCTGTCGGGTTTGGGTGGGTTTTAAGCTTTTGCGATGAAGGGAAGCGATGCCCGAGGCAGCGGGGAAGGGCTGTGTGCGGGGAGACGCCGGTTCACGCGTGGGGTGGTAGAGGCGCTCGGGACACGGCAAGGGGATGCGGGCACTGAGAAGCCCCGGGTAACGGCGCGGCGTGCTCGGGCGTGTGGCCCTCGCAGCGGTGGTGGACGGCCCTCGGGCAGATCTGCCTGTCCCACCGCAAACACGCGCGTCCTTGCGTGACCCTGTCCGCGCTCCTCTCGCTCTGACTAGGCCTCGGGCTGCGGGGGGGGGCAGCGCGGCCTCAGGCTCTGGCCCTCTGCGCTCCCTCTCTGCCCTTGGCTGCAGCTGGGACTGGGATATCCACAGGCAGTGCCTCCTGCCGAAGGAAATTCTTCGTGTGGCTCTTTACACGTTAGTGCAGCAGAAATATTTAGGGCTTAAAAAGCAAGCGGTGCCTGCCGACCTGGAGACGCGCGGGGACCGCCGCCTCGCAGCAGCGCGCAGGGAGCCTGCGCCGCGGCGTCGGGCGGTGGCAGCTCCGCCGGGCGTGCGGGCCGTCGAAGCCAAGCGCCACGGCTTCAAAACAAACCAAAACACCACCAGACAAACAAACAAAAGCCCACCAAGGAATGACCCAGGGCTGCTTTTGGCAAAACGTGCCCCGGCGCGGAGGGGCCGGTCCTGCGCCCACCGGCTGCGCGAGTCTG
>VZTV01034371.1:0-37916 GCA_013400875.1 Anhinga rufa | reverse complement strand
AATTTCAGTGATCGTAAGCTGGCCCCTGTGGCCTCATGTTTCATACATGTGCTTCCGGCAGTTATTCTCCAAGCCACTCTTCTTGCAGCTTTTTTGCATTCTCAGCTTGTGTTCTTTTCCTTACTATTATTTCCCAGGCTGCGACTCATGTTAATACTGTGACGGAAATGTCAGGCTAATTATATGTGAGAATAGGTAATAGTTTGGAAAAGAAGAGGGGAAAACAGTTGTACCACAACAAAAGAGCTTACTGCTGTAAGGTTTGCCAATGCTACTTTGCTGAAGTGAATGGCATTATTTCACTTTTTGAGGCAAGCAGTGACATCTGTCAGTAAAATGTTTAAAGGAAGGTGTTTACGGTTCCACAATTAGGAACTTCTACTACTACTTCTATGAGCAGTAGTATCTTTACAACTGGGATAGGAATCTCCATTCCAGAAAGGATAAAAGTGGTGAAGAGTGAACACTGCATATTCATGTTCATGCCTGTAGATGTCCCTTGCCTGAGTAGAAAAGACCATAGCATAGCAAACATTACAAAATCTATGCTGCCAAATGTCTACCCAGTTGGAAATTACTTTGCTTCTCTAATAAAATGTTGCGCTGGGCTTAGAGGTACAGTTGTCACCTATTTAAGGGAATGTCTTCGATAAGCCAAGAAACCAGAGATTTAGATCTGCTGTGTCTGGATGCTCTCCCTCTAGAGCCAAAAGAGATGCCCTATCAGGTCTAATTTTCTGCTTCTTAAGTCCAAGGACAGCAGGTGATGACTGAACAAATGCCTGAAGTATTTTGGGGGGAACAGTGACTTTCCAGAAGAAGGTACAAGAATGCTAGGCTACTGTCCGGTTAGGAGGGACAGGAACTGATAAATACCAATCAAACTTTCGGTTTGGTCAGCCTTGCTGATAAATACCAATCAAACTTCCTATCCATAGTCTGTCTTTCTGAGAGCAATAGCTGTTAGAAACATTTTGTTTGTAACCCCTTCTCTTTTGTAGTGCGGTAAGATGGGAACTTATTTAGCGAGGTGAACCAAGTTGGCATTATTTGAATATTAATGCAATCCAGTTCCAACAATCCTGCTCAATGGTCCTATAAATACAGCTTTATCTAAAACATAGAAATTATTGGAGAAAAAAATGCTTGTTTCTCAATTCAATATAGTACTCAACTTTAGCTTTAAAATAACCTAAAATATTTTCCTATTCATTTATTGTGTAGGAAGGTGCACTTTGCAGGTGTTGAAAATGATGGAAGAAGTCCCATCTTCTATATACAGTACCATATTGGACCATGCTCTTGAATCGATCTGCTTTGTAAATCAGTGAGAAGCAGATGGTACAATTATATCCCATTATAATTAAAATGTTTAAATATAAAGAAAACTACTAAAACGACTACATTGGCATTGTAGCGTTAATTCCCAAAAGATTTGGTACAACAGTTTTAAATGACTTATAAATGTAGGGCTAAGACTGAGGTCTAAGACGTTCAAGATAGCGACAGATGCAAGAAAGTATATCTCAAGTTCAGCTACGGGATAAAAGGTAATATATACTTACAGGTATATTTTGCTCTTTATATCACAGGTCCAGTTTTTTTCCCCCAGAACTTACGTACAAAAAGACATAAAATAGATCCTTTGAAGTGAAGTTGTTGTTGTCTGCAGTTAGTTAAAAATAGGCCTAAAATACAGCTGGGTGATTTTTTCTCATTACCAAAACAAAAAAACATTTCCTCTGCCAAGTCACTTGGAAGGTATCGATGAATTCTAATGTATTTTTTCTTCTCTCTTTTTTAAAAAAGTGCCATGTTTAACCAAGCAACTGAGTCTTAGTATAAGTTCATTTTAATACTTACTAAGTAAGCACTGGTTTATAATCTTAACTTTCCTACCTGTTATCTAAGAGAACACATATATAGCAACTTTTAATTTTTATAACAAACATAGAGGAAGTGACAGCAGCATTAGTAATTGTTTTAAGGGTTTTATTACTTCAGATTGAGGTAATATCATGAAGCATACTTTTGACAGAAATAATATAACCAAGCGTCAGGTGAATGCATAGTATAAAGCACTAAAGAGGAATCAAATATTCATTATATACATTCAACCAGCTGTAATCACAAATGCATTCAACAGGAGATTTGAAAGTTCTGAGAACTTTGTAATCCTATGTTTCAAGCGCAGGACCTTTGGATATTTGCGTACCAAAGGCTAAGATCACAGTACCTCTTATTTATGCTTTAGAAAGAAAAAAAAATTCTTTAGTCTTCTTATGATTGCCAAGGTTTCTAAGGTTTTAAATCTAAGTAACATTGCTACCACAGTAGAAAATCAAGTAAAAGTGATATAGGGTCCACCTGTAAAGAATTTTAGATAGAAAAGGAATGCATTATCCAAAATGTGCATAATAATACTAAAATGCTCTATTGGAGTAATTGAGGCAAATGCACTGGCTGTCCCCAAAGTTTCCTTTAACATAAGTCAGATAACATAAGTCAGGTCTTCTTCGGGTGTCTAAATGCTGTATTCACACAGAACCTTAAAAACAATAAACAGCTGATGCAAGAACTGGTACTCGAACACACGTTCGAGACAAAATCTATGGTTCCTGATTGTCTAGTGTTCATGAAGGTAAGTATAATATTGAATAACTTGTGGTATAAAGCAAAATAAAAGTTTTGGTTCTTTTTCCATTTTGCTTCTTGAAATAACTCTAAGGGATGATCTGTTTATTTTGTTCTGCCTAGCCGTCAAGGACGGCTGTCTTGTTTTCCTGGGTTGAAAATTTGTGCAGATCTCTCTTCCGACATCTATTAGCTGAGAGTCAAATCCTACAGCTTTGATAAAATCTTTGAGGATGAGTGGAATTTTAGCTCAATAAAAATGGACTTTTCGTTTCAAGATTTATCATGAAATTCTTGAAGGATATTAAAACAGCTTCTTTGTAATTATCAGTGTCCAGAAAAATAGTTTAAGTCCAATTCAGGATAAGCTGTTATACGGAGGCCACATAGCCAAATATTTTTAAGGCCATCATAATAATAATGATAATAGTAACCTATCTTTTGGACAAACGTGGAAAGATTCACAGCTTTTAGTTTTACATTTGCAACTCGTATTTATGTTGATACCTTTAATTTCGTGTGAAGGGTCTGCAAGCTCATCTCTGGCATTTGTGGTTTGGGCAGATAGATGCACAGAGCAGTGGAGTTAGTAGATGTCTTTCTCAGACATCTGCTGAGTGTCTTTGGTTGCAAAAAACTCCTTGTCTGGAGTTTTTCTTGAGTGCGCTGAGCCACGAAGAGTGTAAGTGCTAGTTACTATGGACATAACTTGTCTTTAATTTACTGTGGCTGTGATCTAAACCACATGAGGTTAAGAGCTGCTCGGTGTGATCTGAAACAGCATACTGAATGGGACATCACCTGAATTCACAGCGTATCACATTTTAGGTCCATCACTGCAAGCTTCAGGAGGTCAGTTCTGTCTGCCTGAGGTATGCTGGCCTAAATCTTTTCCTGTATATTAAAAAATGTACCAGATTATCTTCCACGCATCTCCAAAGGCCACCAGAAAAGGTGTTCGACGCTTGAGGAAGAAAATTTCTGAGAGCCAAGTTCAATTCATTTCCCTGATCTGCTAGGAAAATTTTCTAATGACCAGAGACATAAATTATTTTTGCTGAGATTTATTTTTATACTTCCTGTGATGGTTGTTCTGCTATACACAGAACTGAAAATTCGTTAGAGTGGAAGGAGGTCAAGGACCATTATTCGAACAGCTGGTGAGGTACCTGTGTTCCCATCTGTGCTTCCAGGACTGTTTCTTACTGTGGTTTCAAGGACTGAAATTACATTAAAATTTACATTTTAAAGACATGTAAAATTTAAAGCTTCCCCACACCCCTTATGGCCAACCCCATGTTTGCTAAAAATGAAATTTGATTTGGGTAAGCAAATATATTAATATAAATGGAAAGATGTCTTAATTGTCATTGTTCTGACCCTAAGTTAAAGAAAACAGTAGGTCTTTTGTTGTGGGAAGATGAGAATATGGTTTGCGTAACTGGAATTGTTGTTAGAGGTTACTGCCTCCTGAAGGTTGTTCAATAAGAATGGCACAGTGAGGTGAAAGTTTCTAGCCTCCATCTAGGGTGCCATCAAGTAAAGGCAGTTTTCTCAACTCAGGATGATGCCTCCAACAGAATTTGAAGTAGTTTTACTGTGCAAAATATTCATATCCTAAAATAGTTGTTAGTATTTTAACCACTTTTTATCTACCAAATGTGGTGATTTGTTTGAAGTAACAGGCTTTCTCTTCAAAAGGTTTGTGTTTTTTCTTTTAATGATCAGCCATGGATCTGTGGGTGTGGTCTTTCTTACACATCACTGCTAGTGTGCTGGTGGCATCGCACAAATGCCAGACTTGAGGTCTTCTGTCTTGAGGATATTCTCCAGGTGGTATTTGTGGCCCTTGGACAAAAAAAGGTAATTGTAGCTTAGACAAACACATCTTTTACTGAAGTCCAGGACAGCACAGAGGTGTGCCCATTATCCATAAGTATACCTAGCTTTGCATGGGTTGTAAGAATAAATTAACCAGGAAATTATTTTAGTTGCTCAAGAGAGCAGATCCAGAGTGGATATAAGGCTTATGAGGAGGAATGGTAATTTCCTTCTCCCCCCAGCTTCTTCTAAAATGAGGACAAACTATAGAGTTAGTAGTTACTCTCACAGAAAGAACATCACATAGAAGAATGCTCATGTGACAGCACACAAATCTCTAAGATGAAAAAGAAAATCAAAGCCTGTAAAATATTAAGCATTAGCATTCGAGCCAGATGTCATAAGATTAATTATCCTTATGAATCCTGTTTTTAAGGTTTTACAAGCTAAGTCTACAGTTTTTGTACAGTTAACAGTTCTAGTTCAGTGCATTCAGCCTAGTGGTTACATAGGGTTAGCCTGATCCTACAGAAGACAATCACACGTTCCAAATAAAAGACCAAATGCCTTGAAGTAGATCACTTGGAGATAAACAGTATTAAAATGGAAGCACATCTGCCAAGTATCAGTTGTCAAAGCCCTGCAGCTATCTGAAACCAATCAAGTGTTAGAATAATCCATTGTAGCGTACTTCATCTTTAAGTCTTTGTAATCATCCAGCCAATTTCATGAGCTACATGGAAGAGCGTACGTATGTGTTTGTGATTATAATAATGCTTTAAGTGAAATCAGAAATGAAGAATAGACACTTAATCTGCAGCTATGAATTTTATCACCTTACTTGATCATTATTTCCTGATTTCCCATTAATTCATAATTTTCTGTGGCAGCTAAAAACATTTATTCATTCTGTATCATCTGGGAATTAAGAAAACCTGATGTAAATAGTCTAAACCTCTTACGCAAGTACATACAAGACTTAAATGATTCCAACATATGCATTGTTGCACTTTTGTCCTTTAAAAATGTTTGTGTAAGACTCTTTGCAAAGGGATAGGACAAGCTGTTTGCTAAGGTCCAAAGTCTAATTTTCAGCTTATCTAGTTGTCAGCTCAGATATCTGCTGTAGTTTGTGGAGCAGGTTTGCTGGCAGGACTTGCGACCCTGTGGGGGACCCACGCTGGAGCAGTCTGTTCCTGAAGGACTGCACCCTGTGGGAGGGACCCACGCTGGAGGAGGTCCAACGCTGGAGCAGTTCATGAAGAGCTGAGCCCGTGGGAAGGACCCACATTGGAGTTGTTCATGGAGGACTGCCTCCTGTGGGAGGGACCCCATGCTGGAGCAGGGGAAGAGTGTGAGGAGTCCTCCTCCGAAGGAGGAAGGAGTGGCAGAGACAAAGTGTGAACTGAACACAACCCCCATTCCCCATCCCCCTGTGCCACACAGAGGGAGGAGGTAGAGAAATTGGGAGTGAAGTTGTGCCAGGAAGAAGGGAGGGGTGGAGGGAAGGTGTTTTTAAGATTTGGTTTTATTTCTCATTACCCTACTCTGATTTGATTGGTAATAAATTTTCCCCACGTCAAATCTGTTTTGCCTGTGATGGTAATTGGTGAGTGATCTCTCCTGTCCTTATCTTGACCCACAAGCCTTTCATTGTATTTTCTCTCTGCTGTCCAGCTGAGGAGGGGAGTGACAGCAGATTTGGTGGGCACCTGGCATCCAGCCAGGGTCAACTCACCACATAGGTCTAGCTTGTTTGGGCATTTGTAGAGCACTTTGGCACTGTGCTGTACAAACTAGTTGCCTTTCTTATGCAACTGGTTGGGCCCAAAGACCAAGTTTCAGGCTGTTGGAATTTCAAGTGTGGCAGAATTCTGGTGGGCTGCAGGAGATGTGGGAGAGAAACTGAATGTGAAGACTAGACCATTTCCATCGGAACATTATAGATGCTACTGAAGTTGAAGAATGTACTTACTAAGTATCAGTGGCTAAAATCTAACATTTGCCTTTGGTTTTCTGGTGTTCAGTATAATCTGCATGGATAGACTATTTCCCCAGATATGTGTTGGGTGCAGTCTTTAAGTTTCATGGACAGAAATGACCCTTTAAGTGTTCGGATCTGACCTCTCACTTGTCTTAAGTCTATTAATTTCAGTCAGCCTATATGTATTTGAACAACACATGTTTACCTCAACGTAATTTTCAGAGAAAGGCAAACGCTTGGTTTATAGGCATTAAGAAATGAAGAGTCTATTAGTGCCCTTGGTAGTTTGTATCTCTAGTGGTTAGCTACCTTCATTAATATTTATGTCAGATTTTCAAAAGAAGAGTTTGCTATAGTAATGCTCTCCTGTTATGCTTTCTGTGCTAGAAGAAAACACTAATCCCTTGACTGGAGAAATAGTTTCATACATATTGTAATCAGACAACCTCTCAATCTTCTTGATTAACTGATCAAACTAAGCCTTTTAATCATACAGGTCATACAGAGGCATTTTCATCAGTTTAATCTGTATTATTCTTCACTTTCTTCTCCAGTTCTTTTAATGACTCCTTTTGAATTTGGTCTCTGTAAGCAATATTTAAATATCAAGAATATTTCTGAAAGCCTTCTACCAAAATGGAATTTTCTCCAGTATTTTTTATTCTCTTTTTATGTCCAAGGTTTTTATATTAGGTCTTTCTGCAACCACATATCACTCTCAACTAGCTAGATGTTTAACTGTGATACCTAAAATCCTGTGTCACTGTTTTTCCAAGATACATTCTCCATTATGCAGGAAAGACCAGAATTCCTTATTATTTGATGAATTATTCTTCTTTTGGCTGTAATAAAACACATTTATACCTAGGAAAGTAATCACAATCAGTCTTTCTACTTGTTCCCCTCGTATCTAACAATTTTGCCAATTTCAGTCATCAGCAAGCTTTATAAAGTCATTATAATGCTTAGTTCCAGCTCATCAATGAAAATAATGTTAGCTATCCCCAAAACTGTCTCCATTTGCTAGTGAAGATGCCAGCCATTTCTCTACATGTGCTTTGATTCTGTCCTGTCCTATTTTTTAACTGAAAATATTAATCAAGATGGCATTGTGGAAGCTGTATCTACCATTACTTCTAAAAAAATCAAACTTCAGATCTAAGAAGGCAATCAAATTAGTTTGATAATGCCTATTCTTGGTAAAGTTTTATTGACTGACATTTGGGACCAGCTCTAGCTTGGTCAATGCAAACAGAACATATCTTAATAGACCCATCAATAATTCCAGCAAATGGAAGAAAAATAAGGTAGACTAAAGCAAAAATTGTAAAAATCTTTCATCTAGACTTGCTCTGTCTTCTCAGTGTGAGGAGGGCACAGACATCTTAGTCTGCTGTTGTTTCTCCTGGCTCTTGATGTATAACCCCACAACAGAGTTTTAGGTTCAGCAGCTGTTAATCAGGCATGATTTACTTCAGAATTTATGCTTAGAATAATATACATTTTTTTGGCCATAATTTACTAAAGCAATTTGCAGTTTGAACCAAGAGATGGTCTAACAACTAGACTACAAGTGATGCAAACAACGTAGCTACATAGTGTAAAGCCTGATGAGGCAGGGGGAAACTTAGGCGTACTTTGTTCAGTTGTACCAATAGCTTATTCTTCATTTTAGATTCCAAGTATACATGGATGAAACATGAGCTGGGTTGTAATTTTTGTTGAGGTTGTATTTTGTAGAATATTCTGTGCTAAGGAAACATGCAGTCATTATGTTTACAATTGTTGTGTCTTACCAGGGTACACATTTAAACATAAGTTACTAATTAGACTGTATGGCTTCAATTTCATTGTGGATCTTAACATTTTCTAAGTGTAAATCGTGTAAGAGATTAACCTTGAGCTTTTTTGAAATTCATTGAGACAGCAGGGTTTTGTAATCAGCATTTGAGATCACAGGCAAATGAACCAGTATTGGAATTACTGTAACTGCCCTTCACATGCTGTAGCTTTGTAAGATGTTGCATTGTCTATCCATTGTAAATAATTCACCATTCTTAATAAAAGATCCTGGAAGAAATTAGCCTGTTAATTGAATAAAGGGTTTCTTGTATTAAATTTTCCTGTTTCCATTAAAAATTCTAATCTTCTCTTTTTCATTATTCAAACTATTAAATAGTTTGATCTGTATAATATATTAGATTCTCACATTCGAATCAGAGCAGTGTGAAGATTGCTTTTCAGTTGAGACAAACCTGTTTCTATAGCTTGTAATATGCCTGCAGGAGTGCATGATGTTCGAAATGTTGGTGACAGTATCCAGTTCTGAGGGGAAAAGAGGCCAGCTTCACCTTTTTTTTTAACCACCAGACACAGTATTAGGCGACCATACTTTCTATACCATGCTTGACAAAGGGACACAGCAGTAAGTTCAGCAATTCCTACAACCTAGAATACTATTCACTGGTTGACTGAGTTACACTTGAGGATCAGTTGTGAAGGGGTCACAGCTCTAAGCAGGCTCTCCTCACTTGACAGCCCTGTTCAGGAGTTCAGCTAAGGAGATGTAGGTGGGAGCCATATGGCTTGGATTACCACCCAGTATATAATCTAGACATGAAAGGGTACAGCGACTATTTCTACATGCATGTATTTCGCGTTCGTGGGAACTCTACATGTTCCTGATAAATGTGTTCATAAGGAAAAAACAATACAGCATCACAGAACTTTGCAATACTCAATGGTGATTAGCCTAATTAAGTTATATGGTACTCTCAATAAGTAACTTTAAAATACATAATATTCAGAGATATGAGCAGGAGAAAACAGGCTTTTCATCTGAACAACATAGCTTCTACACTTCAGTATGTGCTTGCTGTTAACTGTTCAACAAATGGCCTTTTACCTTTGTAAAACAGAATGTAGTTTCTTTTAAATGCCATTTTTTCTGACTTTTGTGAATAAGACATACAGTGATAATATATCTCACTATTCCTTAGCTTTAAGGAAACACTTGTGAACAATTGACACTTGTGAACACTGTGAACATTTGGCTTCTTCCCTTCAAAATTTTGATCCACCACAGCGTGTGGCTCGTTACTTCTCCTAGGAGTTTGTTCTCTCTAGCTGGTAGGGGAGTTCAAGATTCCCACCCTGTCCAAAGTTGCCTGTTAAAACATTTAATTCCAATATAAATTTCTTAGCTTAATCTTTTAATCCAGGAAATGACACCCTAGGAGAGACATGAGTTCTGTGGAGCAAGTAAAATGCAATATTTTCATCTAATGAATATGTTATAGATTTTTGCAGTTGGAGCTCAAGAAACACTGGGTAGTAAGTAATGTTATCCAAAAAATATTCCCCTAATGTTTTCATTTAAAAAAAAAATCCTTCAAACTATGTTTATGTATTCTCAACCTGATTATGCAGAATGAATTTTTTAGCCAAAATTCCTTTTGGCCTCCTCAGAATGATTATGCTGCAAAATGCCTTCATTTATTTATTTTTAAATTCAATAGCCAATTGTAACGTTTAATATCTATAGATCTCTGCAGAAAAAGCCCTTTTTTCTGTCAAGTTCACTCTGGAGGCACTTAGTCCATCCTTATTGTTTTTTTTTCTTGCCACGTTGCTGACATCATTACTAAACATTTATGTACAGCTGTGCATGCACTGTCATAATGATTTGACAATATTTTGCAAGTGAGAGAAAGTCGGTATTTGCATCTTCGGTAGCTTTATCCTGACTTCGGATAGATGCCTTTCTACCAACAATACTTATTATATACCATTCAGATTTCAGCCTTTTTTATTTGATGCTGCTACAAAACTCGGAATTTCCATATATAATATTTGCTCTAATCACCTCTGATTTGTCTTAATACATCACAAATATCCAGAAGGAGCAGAAATATATTGACTTCATAAAGAGGATATTAAGTCTAGGAAAGACTAAAACTCTGAATATTCAGGTACCATTTGGTAGGGTCGCTTATTTTCAAGAATATACTCTGGTATGTCTTGTAATAGAGACAGAGGACATCTCTAGGTCTGCCTTGTGCTGAACTAAGACTGATAAACAAGGTATCTTTCTTTAATTATTATTATTTTTGTCTGTGGAGAAATGGAACTGAAACTACCCACTCAATTCTAATCCACCGCCCGGCTAGCCGAGGAGGCAGCCTTTCCAATTTGGATTCCAATTTAGACAATAAAATGAGGTCCTCATCCTGTCGTCTGCCTGTGCCCTGCTGAGTGCACTAGAAGAACACAGCTATAAAAAAATCAGGTAGTTTTAGGGAAGGAGTAATCATGGTAGGTATTTATTCCATTCTGAGATTTAGAACCTAATAATGGAATATTTTTTTTGTTTTAAATGATAAGCAAGTTTGTCTTAGGGCTGTAAATTTTTTATTTTCTATACTGACATAACTCAGATACAAAAGATGCTATTTAGTAGCAACTACTGTTCTGATGAGAAAGAAGTGCTGGTGCCACACTTTTCATGAAAGAAAATATTTCTAATAGTACAAGTGTCAGTTAATGATTATTTTAACTTAAATCAACATTTGCAGAAAGTTTCGGCAAGGTTTTTGTTTTCTGTGTATATCTGATTTGAATAGATTATTTTTTAATACATCACAAAAATATGGAATTTAAAAATAGTGAGCTGTGTAGGGATTAGAATCATCATCTTTTTTTTATTTTTTTTACTTTTCAGAGTAGAAAGTGGAGACCATCTGTCTATTAATTCTTTCCCTAAGTTCCACTGTAATTATATTGTAGTATTACATAGCTTCATGTTTAAGTATTCCACTTTTATGAAATATTTTATTTTTGACACATCTCAAGGGTATGCAAAAATACCTTTTCCCAACTCAGTCTGGACTGAGTGTTAACCTGTAGCTCATGGCTTAGATGTTTTTCTTGCTTGGCCAAGGTGCATCCTCACTTTAAAAAAAGTCTTCCTTATCTGTTTTCTGTACACGTCTCAATTTAAATATTTGCAGAATGCAGTTAGCACAAAATTGACATTTATCATAAGACTGTTCTTGAAATACAAGATTTACTGAGCAATTTAGATGTGGGAGGAACCCAGCTTTCATCCTGGATGCATGATGTTCTGAAAATAGAAATGGTATTTCCGATGCTTGCTTATGATCCAGCTAAGTTGATACATTCTGGCAAGGTTTTTTGGGAGCTGCAAACATTTCTTATTTTCAGCATGTCTTCTTAGTTTAAAATCAAATCTCCCTTTTTCCAGCTGACCATGAGACGATGGGGGCAATCACCCTTTTGAGTTCTGAAACTCGAAGGAACCCGAGTTTCAGGACAGTGTGGTTCTGTTCAGGTTCCTTTTTAAGATTTGCCTGGGGATGCATTTTATTTTGGAAATGTGAACACCACTTTCCGTCTTCTGAAAAATGTGTCTATGTTGTCTTCCAAACATTTTTCATTTGAAAACTAATGATACAAAGTCTCCTTAATTAGGTCTCTGATTGTGGTAGCAAACAGCAAGGCAGCAAGCAGAAGGGATGGGACTTTATTGTGGAAAATATAGTAGCTAAGATGGAAAATAAGAAGATTGGTGGTTTTTTGAACATGTAGCTTTGCATAGTAAGACAAAGTTAGTATGAGCAGCTTATTCACAGATGAATAAAACATAATTACAAAACTTTATACTTATTAATAAGTGATGAACAATTATTAAAATAGTTTATTGAAGATATTAGTAGTATTTTAAAAGAATATATACCATTGAATTTTTAGCAAAGTTAGAGTCTTATTTCAGAAAAGCTTATAAGGATAACTTAGATGACATTTTTTTCCTTGTATGCAACCTCAGTACTAGATCAAAACGAAGCCATATGATGATGTTAAGTAGTCAGTCAGTGCTGTACCTGCCGATAGCATCCCTGTATCCTAATGGCAAGTGCAGTTTTGTGCATTAGCTCCTTGTGGTGTATAGCTACATACATAAGTTTGCAGGGACAAATAACATTTCAGCTTCAGCCAGGGGAAAATGGGACAGGTGGAATTTGCAAACTTTGCAGTCTACTTGTTCAAGTAATGGGCAACCATGCTGCTTCACTGCATGCTGAGGGGCACGTGCTGGGGAACCCAAAACTGAGCCAGGCCCAGGCTTGAGAGTCAAAGACCACTACTGTCAGGGGCATTCTGTTAGGGTAAGTTTAGCTGTGACACCAGTACCTTTCAGCTCCACTTCAGTTTCTACTTTCAGTGCCTCTGGAGGAGAGCTGAAGTAGTGAGATTTACAGAAAGGACAAGACATACTTGATGTGTAATTTCAAAATTTTAAGCCTTCATTGTGACTAATGAAAAGCTAGCTAGGTAAGCTCTGCTTTTCTACAACAGCTGCAGTGGTAAGTGCAGAGTTGCATGTACAGGTTAAAGACAATGATCTTTTAGGGGTTTTGTTAAGTTATTTTCTTTTGGTTTGCACTTTTCAGAATAACTGGGTTTAAATTCTGTTTCAGAATTTATCTGGTCTTGGTTGTGTTTTAGGCTGATCAGGTACTTTAGAAACTCTTTTCACTTTCTCTCTGTTCCTTTACAAAACATATGTGTTTTTGAAATCACATAGAGATCCAATATGCTCCATCTTTTTGGAATTCTGATGTAAAATCACTGAATAGCTGAGGTTGCAAGACACCTCTGGAGGTGTCTGCTCCGACCTCCCAGCTCAAAGTGGGGTCAACTAGAGCAGGTTGCTCTAGGTTGTGTCCAGTGGGGTTAGAAAATGGAGGCTCCACAGCCTCTCTGACCAATCTGTTCTAGTGTACTAACTGTAAAAATTTTGTTCCTTGTGTTTAAGTTGTCCTGGTTTCAGCTGGGATAGAGTTAATTTTCTTCCTAGTAACTAGTATAGTGCTGGGTTTTGGATTTAGCATGAGAATAATGCTGATAACACACTGATGTTTTAGTTCTTGCTAAGCAGTGCTTATACTAAGTCAAGGACTTTTCAGCTTCCCACGCTCTGCCAGCAAGGAGGTGTGCAAGAAGCTGGGAGGGGGCGCAGCCAGGACAGCTGACCCAAACTGGCCAAAGGGATATTCCATACCATACAACGTCATGCTCAGTATATAAACTCTGGGGAGTTGGCTGGGGGGCAGCGACTGCTGCTTGGGGGTGGGCTGGGCATCGGTCAGCGGGTGGTGAGTGGTTGCATCACTTGTTTTTCCTGGGGATTGTTTCTCTCTCCCCATTTGTAGTTGTTGTTGTTGTTGTTGTTGCTGTTTCTCTCTCCCCATTTGTAGTTGTTGTTGTTGTTGTTATTAAATTATCTCAACCCATGAGCTTTCTTTCTTTTGCCCTTCAGATTCTTTCCCCCATCCCACTGGCGGGGGAGGGTGACCAAGAGTCTGTGTGGTGCTTAGTAGCCAACTGGGGTTAAACCACGATAAAGTCGATTTTCTTCTCTTTTAATGTGTGCTCATTGCTTCTTGTCCTCTCACTTGCTACCACTGAGAGGCCTGGCTCTATCTTCTTTGCTCCCTCCCATCAGGTGTTTATACACATTGATAAGATCCCCTTAAGCCTGCCCTTCTTGGAGCCGTCCCAGCTCTCTGGGCCTTTCCTTGTAGGGCAGAGGCTCCAGTGCAGTTGTCCTCTTAGTGGCCCTTCACTGGACTCTCTGCAGTATGTCTATGTTTCTTCTGTCCTGGGGAGCCCAGAACTGGACACAGTGCGCCAGGTGTGGCCTCATGAGTGCTGAGCAGAGGGGAAGGATCACCTCCCTAAGCTCACTGGCTGTGGCTTTCCTAATGCAGCCCAGGGTGCTGTTGGCCACCTTTTGCTGCAAGGGCACACTGCTGGCTTATGTTGCGCTTATCTAATAGGACTCCAGGTCCTTCTCTGCAAAGCTGCTTTCTAGCTGGTTAGACCCCAGCCTGTGCTGGTGCATAGGGTTGTTCCTCCCCAGGTGTTGGACGTGGCATACCCATTGTTGAACTTCATGAGGTCTCTGTCGGCCCATTTCTTCAGTCTGTTGAGGTCTCTCTGAATGGCAGCACAACCCTCTGGTCTCTCAAACACTTCTCTCTAAATTTGTACCATCTGCAAACTTGCTGAGGCTGCACTGTCCTATCATCTGCATAATTAAATTACGATGGTCAACATGCTCACCTCCACACTGATACTAATCCATGTGGTATTTTCACCTAGCTGCCTTTCCTTTGAATTGATGAGAGAGGGGATAGATGTTAGGGGATAGATGTGCTGCAGACAAACAACTGAAGAGTGCTTCTTAATTTTGTGTAGTCTGACAAGGGGGTTAAGAACAGCAGTTTGGGTGTAAAGGATATTGGACTTCGAAACTTAGGTGAGACTAGTTATGAATACATATATAAATGAGGATTTTCAGATTCAAGGCCTCATTGTGACTTCATTATGAGCACCAAATGTATTAATTTTCCATCTGACTCACTGAAAAGGAAATAGTTTCTAGCATGTGTTTCTAGTTTTCACTATATGCCCCTTCTACCTCACACACATAACCTATCTTAAATTTACTAGTATCTGTATTTGATTCTGAAGCAAAGTTTGTGGCTCATTCTGTTAAATGTTTTTTATATGCATTGTTTTAGAGAAATTTTAGGTAATGCATCTTGAATTTACTTCTGCTGTGCTTAAACTGTGTCCTACATATGTCTATACCTAATAGTTCACAATTTCAGAGTTCATACTTAATGGACAATAAAAGCCTATTAAATAACCATCTTCTTGGAGATATGTTATTGTATCAGGAATATTCATTTATTGGTTATTTGTTTAAGTAGGCTCTATTTAAATGTTTCTGTAGTTTGGTTTGGACTACAAAGGTCTTGGCCATAATTTTACTGGCAGCTGTGGATCCAGTAATCCATTTCTATAAAAATCAAAGTATTACTCATAACCTTAAGCTGGAAATTAATAAAATGGTAGACTAGATTTTAAACCTGGAAGTCAGAGAAAGAGAGAATAAAATGTTTATGACTGGAATATTTATAAGGTTAAATTATTTTTAAATACGAGTCAAACTGTGATGTGTGGAGTGATGGTAGCTTCAGAAATAAAACTAAAAAAAAACCAACAACCAACAACCAAACACCAAACCCCCTCCCCCCAAAGAAAACCCTCTTAGCTACTGATTGAGCCATATTCTAGTGTTATTGAATTATTCAAATATTTTTCCTGCTTTAAAACTCTGTAGAACTTGCTACATAAATATGGGCAATTTATGGGGAAGATAGTTTTGTGTTAGGTTTAGTAGCCCATGACTTCCGTAGTCCAAGAGTATGGCTGTCAAGTAGAGTAGCTGCTGACACATATGGCGTGAGTGGGACCAGCAAGGCGTGCTGACCCTTGCTAGTGTATTTGCCTGAGAAGTTAAGAGGAGTTCGTACTGGTAAGGTAGGCGCTATTATTTGGCACTCCCAATGAACAGCATTTTACCCACATTCACTTTGTCACTGAACAGGAAGGAAAAGGAAATGCTTTGAATTAAGTGTGATAGGCTGAGAAGAGTGTTTGCAGTAGTGCAGTACCTGTGCTGTAGTCACCCTTGGCTGATGGCTCCACTTTGCTGACTGAGAAGCCCACTGTTGCAGTTCCCTGGCGCAGCTCTCTTCTGTGAGCTGTGACAAAATGCTGCCACAGAGAAGCTATGGTACTTTTTCTGCTGGGCTGCTGGTGGAGAGCAGGGACCTCTCCATTTCCCTGATGGTGACTCGTTAGATCTTCATACTCCCCAGAAGCACATCATTATGAGAGTGTCAAAATAGCTCTTGTGGATCTTGACCATAGTTCTGCCTTTGTTTGATTCAGACTTACTTCTCTGTGTAGTAGGCATGTGTATAAACCCAAATTAGTCACATACTTCCATGTATCTCTACAAAATGCTGTGAGCAAAGCCATGCAAAAAAGTCATATCGTAATGAATTCCCCCTGATATGTGGTGACTCTTTTCCCACATAAAACAGAGATGGTTAGATGACGAGTAACAGCATATGCTGCTAAAAGATCTTTCTTTTGAAAGATGTTTTCATAATTTATGATTTTGCTTTTGTTCTGATACAGTAAGTTAAGATGCAGCCCCAGGTAATATACACTGCAGTAGAGCAATATGGAACCTGACAGTGGAAACTGGGGGGTTCCTGCCAGGGGCAGGTAAGAGGCAAAATAAAGTTGGGGCAATCAGGGATATGGAGAGAAAGAAGAGTAAAATCAGGGCATGTATAATCCACACCATGGTGGGCATGGCTTTCTACAGACTCATTTTCAGGCGGTGAGTGCTTTCATAAAATAATAGGGCAGATGTCACGAATTCATTTGTGTAAACAGATAAGCTTGGGCCCTGTGGAAGAAAGTGACAACTACAAAATAAGTGTGCGGTCAGCAGCCCCCACGAAGTTGAATTTGCCATACACAGTAACTATGTCAAGAGCTCTGTAGCAAGTAATAGACTGACAAGGAATGATTATTTTTCTTTCTTTTACAGAAGTCTTTGGTTATTCTTTGTTCTAACATAAACTTATAAAGGGCTTGAAGGAAGAAGGGGAAGAAGGACATCTTCTGTCAGATAGCCCTACACTTCAGATAATGCCCCATTTGTTCTTGACAGGTTGTTGTTCTGCAGCTGTGAGAAAGGTTGCCCTATCTGTCCCATGCATACCTTGTGTCAGAGCTCTAAAGAGTGAATTGGAGTGAAGGTAGGCTTGTTGTCAAGTTTCGGTTACTTTTCAAGTGACGCCACATATGTCTTGTTGCCCTCTGCTGAAGAGGAAATTAAAACAATCCTTTCCTTTCAAATATATTGCCAAAAATGTAGTTCAACCCTAAGAAGATGGTATCATGGGCTGCTGCTTCTGCTGTCCCAGCGATTCCAGGTTGTATGTTCACAGTTTAGAAGTAAAAATAGGGGTTACATTTCCCTTCTCTTTTTCCTCTCTGAAATGCAACTTCAGACTGGATTTTAAATACAGCCAGGCTTCTTACACGTAATGTCCTGGTGAGGAGGACACCAGCATTAATACGGAGCACACTGTACAGGCCAGAACAAGCCACCTGTTTTTTCCAAGCTGCATTGGCTCTTAAGTTTACAGAAGTTAAATTTATGCATCTAATTTAAGTACTGACATACTGAAAACATATCTGCTTCATATATTTGGAATCAAGTTACTTAATAGATCACTATTCTTAATGTCATGTTTTATGGATAACCTCACTTGCATAGTAATCTACATTCTTCATCTCCTACTGATTTGAGTAAAATCTGAACTGCTTAGGAAGAAATGAAAGGATCCTTGAATTGTTTGAGATAAATATATTTATTTGCTGGATAAATAGTGTTTGGGATTCCCGTGTGCTCAGTCTCGTCACAGGTTCCGTTAATGCTTTTTGTAATAGGCAGAAGATGGGAGGAGGAGATAATAGTTTTTAAAAAAGGAAACAAAAAATATCTACCCCCCCCAAAAAAAAAAAACAAACAAACAAAACAACAAACCTCATGTTAAAGGTTTTTATAAAGATAGGACTTCTAGTACAGGTGCAGTTAGCAGCAAAATTGCAGTTCTGTCAGAAGACCCTACTGTTTTGGGTTGGGGTGGACAGGAATGAACTAGGCACTCAGGCCACCATTTTTACACACATCATCTGCTGTAGGAGAGTTTTCCTCATGCAGATTTACTGAGAAATCCTTCTTGATCCTTCTCCCCTAGTACTGCTCATACACTCACTCATGTGCTTGGGTGTTCCCGGATTCCCCCCAGCACTGGGCCAGCTTGCCCTGCTGTTAAGGCAGGCGAGGGTGCTGGCAGTCATGCTGAGGTCATCTCTTGTCACTGCCTCCAGCTCCGTGCTCCGCAGCCGCCTGGCACCGAGCTGGTGCACAGAGGAGTCAGTCTGTGATGGAGCGGTACCTGTATTCTTGTGCAGGCTAATTTTTTTATTTTAATTATACATTAATTTTTCAAAGCGTTTCTGCTATTGTAAAGCAGACTTTGTAGTGCATGTGAGTTTGAGGAGACAGTTTTTTCCTTGTAATATGGAAACATTAAAGGTGTTTTGGGCTCACAATGCTGCAGAAGAACATGTTTTCAAATTCAATCAGTCAGTAGTGAAAAAAATTACTTAAGAAAAAATAGGACAGAAAACTTCTATCCACTATTAGTGTGCATCACCTAAACTTCACATGCAATTTGTCTAATAGTATTTAGTTTTAGATACAAGTCTTTATAAATAGCTGCAAGATATTGACATCATGATAATGAAAATGTTGACTTTTGTAAATAAGTAGGTTATGGAATCATTTGAATGTTTATAATTGCCAAATTTTGTTTCAGGCTCTTAAAAAAAAATATATATATATAACACTAGATTTAATATAAAACATTAATACAAAGAGATATGATCCTCAAGTACTCAAATGGGTCAATGCTATGTCTATGTACCTACATGTATGTATACATATATATATATATGCGCATAGATGAAGAGCTGCTTTCTCCAAGACTAGAGGCAGTTATTTAACTTGAAGCCCAGAATCTGGAATGAAAGCTAACTTGTATTTGTAATCTTGGAAGATTAAAATATGCTGCAATGTGCAAATGGCACATGTGCATATAATATGGTGCTTATGCAAACAAATAGCTCTGTTTCTAATGGAGCTTTGTGTCTATTCTTTGCTATCTATGGTTTTTTTCTCTTTCAATTACAGGCAATGTTTCCATGTTGAATAAAACTCTAATAAATATCCTGGACCAAATAATGTTTTAGCTTACTATTTTATGCGTGTAGGGGTAATTATAGTAAACCTTGGTTTCCTCAATGTGTCCCCATTTGACTAGCCATATTATTGGCAGTACATTTTGGAGTATTAAAGATTATTAAAGACATATTTATGTGTAATAGAAGTTGTATTGCTATTATAAGTTCTATTTTATAGATTACCCTGAAGTATTTTCAGAATTCCTGCTTTCTTTCAAGAACCCATTCAAAAACCATTTCCCCTTTACTCATTATAGGAAAAAAAAAAGGTACTTGTCCAATGAGAAGGAAAACAATTTTCAATCTTAGTTTCTTGAAAAAATTAAATCCAAGTCATGTTAAGATGAGGCTGGAATTAACCTAAGGAACAAAAAGTGCAGTCTTATCTGATATCAGAAAACTGCTTTAATACATTTCAGGTACTGATCTTGCCTCATCTTCAAAGTGGCTGAATTGGTCTTACACACATTTGTGAAAAACTATATTCCCCCAGGACTGATATTTTGAGTAATTCTGTGTCATTTGTCTCTTGCTCAGCTTCAGTTTAACACCACTGGTTGTCACTTGTCTGGCCTTTTTTACGCCCGCTCTTCAAATCTTGTACCGTTTCCCACTTTATTTTTTAAGCTATCAACTTGGCAATGTCATCTGATAATGGGTTAAATGCCTGGTGGAGTTCCAGATATATTAGATCTGCATTTCCTTTTTTTACTCTTTGAGAGAAATTTACCATTTTACGTGCTGTGTGAAACCTTAATAAAATCAAGTGAATTTATTTCTTTTCCTGTTTACCATTACAATTCAAATTATTAGTGAATTTTTAACTTTGGAAGTCCGCCTAGGCTTGAGTTGGGGTTGGTTTTGTTTCTTTCCCCTTTCTTAGCTAGGTTCAATACTTTGTAGTGTGTGCTTAGAAAGTGCCATCCCCAGCTTGACAGAATAATAAAATCTGTGATTATCATAGTTACTTCGGTTTTGGAGTAGAATTCTCCTTCCCATGATCCCTTTTAATGAAAACAGGCCAGATAAAATTTTTGGCTCTATATAGATCACTTTTTTTTGCAGTCCCATCCTAACTGCAAAGTTGGCCGGTACTGCAGTCAAAACTCTACAGTTGTCCTGTACAGCTGAAATTGTTTGACCACTTAGAGATTCTTAAAATTTTCTTTATCAGTGGGTCCTTTCATGTTTTCTTTATAAACTTTTTCCTTACTCATTATATTCTTTAAAATGGAAAAACGTTAAGATCCGTACACAATTTTCAACAATTGAAGACTGGTACTACCTCCCAACCAGTGTTCATCGACCCTGCTTTCAGCTCAGTGATTGGGAGTAAAAGTCTGTCTCTGCTTTTGACACTGACTGCCCTTAAGCTAATTTGCAAATACTGTTCTTCCTCAAAATGACCACAAAACACATTCCTTTCTTAATTGTTTTCAACTGTGAGCTTTAGCTTTCTATACTGTGGGAAATTAATATTGTCAGGTCCACAACAGATTTATGTGATTCATATTCAGGGAGAAAAAACAATTAATCAGTCTCCTCCCTTTTCGTATTACCTCTGTTTTGCCAGTGAAAACAGATTTAGCTTTTTGATTGGACTATTTCTGAGATGCACTGAACAAGTAATATAAAATTCTCAATCTTACAATCACCTTTTAAACCTAGATTAAGATATTTAAAAGAAAAAGTTGCAGAGTTAGCGAAATGATGGGATAACTTGGTTGAGAACCCCTGAAAATTTAATTTAGTGTAATTAGAGAAAAGAAAGCTAAAATAAATGCAAAGCTGGTAACTTTTATTTTATGTATATGTAATATGTAATATTTCTGATGATGGAACATGTGATTAGGATGGCGTGGAGGGAAAAATATTACTTAGTGGCATGAGCTGTGGTGAAAACTAACTGGATTCTGGATCTACCAGCCATGGGGAAGAAAGAATTCTAATGAATTATTTTGAACCAGTGATGCTGAGGCATCCTAGAGAGCGATTTGCATAGGTGGCCAAGAACTTAATTTTCCTGTGGTTCAGGAACCTTTTCGCCAAAACAAAGGGCTTTTAAAAAATTGTATCTGCCAACGTGAAGCTCAGCTAGTTACTTGAGATCTGTGTTTCATTTCCCTTGTTTGCTTTTTCATCAGTCAGCAGAGAAAATTACTGATTTTATTTAACCTAATATGGTTTAACCTGCATAATTATACACTTTTCAGAAAGCACTAGATGGCCCCTTGAGCAGACTGAAGATCAGTGCCCTATCTAAACTCTTTAAAGTGTTACAACTTTTCTAATTTGAGACACTTTGAGGACTGCAGTAGGTAGAATTTGGTTTTATTAAGCCAGCCATCTATCTCAGCAGTTGAATTCTTCTATTGAGAGGTTCTGAGCACCTAAGTGCTACCATAAATGATAGACTAACTGGTCTCTTTAATTCTATAAGTCATAAAAGTGTATAGCTAAGCCTCCTGTATTTTTTTTTTAACGCAACATGAGAACTTGTAATATTTGTGAAGTCACTTCTCTAGTGTATTAGGGACAGATTTGCATCAGAAAATTTTGCGATAATTAAGTAACAAGTAGCTTTCACTATTGGTCCAATTCACTCTCCACTTTGGTCTCCCCAATTTGTGGAGAGAAGGATGGTCTTTTTGGCAGCTTAAAGGAACAATAATATGGAAATTCAGAAGAATGCTTTTGTTTTTAATGAAAATTAGTAGGATTGCCCAAAACAGGAGTGAGAGAGCCGAAATACAACAAGGTTTAGGGAACAGATCTGCCATTCAGCTGTAGCAAAATGAGCTGCATGCTAATAGGTGCAGACAAGGGATTTGGTACTTGTTTCGATATGCAGACAGTGAGCAATAGATAGGTTATGGAAAAGCCAAACAGAAGAAAGAAGTTGTGAGTAGAACTTCCAAGATCGACTGAGCACTTGTCTTTTGATTTGATCTGATTTTCAGTCTAACTCTTAGTACTTGTGCAGCCCTTCATGGCTTACCTGGCTGGCAGACCTTACAGTACAGATTGGTGCACACAGGACCAGGAAATCACATTGCCAAAGTTCTTCTGCAAAGTTTTGACTCAGTGTTGAAATGTGTAGATTATGTACCTAAAAAAGTAAATGCTTAACTATCTTGTGAAACTTCATGTTCTGGATGTAGAGTATATTTAAGTTGAAAAGTGATTTAATCCTTTTGTTAACAAAACAAAATTTCAAAGGATTGTTTTTGTTGACAAGTAACTTTCACAACATTTTATATTGTAATATTATGCTAAGTATAAAGATGATTCATAATACTACTGCTCTCAGTATTACCAGTATGATATCTGGAAGATTATTTTCTCAAGCTTCCACAAAGATATCCTTTTACTCTTTAGGAATAGTCTCTTTAATGCCTATATACTATTTTTAAAACCAGAATTATAATGTGGTTTTTACATCTGTCTTTACCAAATGTCTGACTTATGAGCCTGGTTTTACATGCAGAGTGTCTCGTGCATTGTATTTCTTTAGTTACTTCTAGGCAATGAATAATGGAACAAATATTATTTTCTTAGGGGACTGATTCTCACTTTCCCCTCTGAGCCTTAGTGGTGGAAAAAGCCGGAATAAAAAGACTGTGTGCTTACAGCAAAGCTCCAAATTAGTCTAAAGGTTAAATTTATTTTTTGTCAGCTTGCATTAAAATAATTTTAGTAATTTTCAGTAATGAATGTGTGATTAAAGGTTATCCATATAGCTAAATAGCTGTTATTACCATGTGCCATTTTAGTTACTTGGATAATTTGTCAACTCTGTATACAAACAGACAGTTAACAAATAAGAATTTTCACTCCCATAGCTAAAATCATAAATCAATAGCAATTATTCAGGGGTTGATCCAGCTGCTATCACCCACCTAATAGGCCAAATTACCTTTACATTCATCCAACATTTTAGGTTAGAAAGTAGTTCTCTGCTGCCTTTGCATTTATCCACTGAAATGTAAATTTAAGACTCATCATTTCTTGCATATGTGATTTCGGTACTGTCTGCTTCTGGAACAACTGAGTTTCTCCATTGCTCAGTGTTTCTGGTGGTATGAGATATTAATTTATGCAGTTTTGTTTATATACTACTTTATGTAACAATCACCAAGTTGCCAGTATCACAGATTAAGATCATTTCAAAAAGAGAACTGGAGGGACCATCCTGGGATGTAGTCCCATTCCTCAAAGTTGAAACTAACATCAGCTCTTTCTTATAAACTTATCAAACAGTCTTCTAAGAGCAGGTATGGTTTCGCCACCTCATAGAACATAGAATGGTTTGGGTTGGAAGGGACCTTTAGAGGTCATCTAGTCCAACCCCCCTGCAGTGAGCAGGGACATCTTCAACTAGACCATAGACCAGGTTGCTCAGCTCAGGTTGGGTGTGGATGGCTGCTCCCTTAATATTTTAGTACCTTTTTTAAATTTCCAGCAAAAATTGTAATGACCAGTTTGAACGTGTTTGTTCTTGTGCCACCTCTATGCTTCCTTGATTTCTTTTTCTCCTGTTGTTTAACCTTGCTATGTTATAAAGCCAATTGTACTCCCTTCTCAGACTTCAGTTGTCTTATCTAAGCTCACTAAACTCTTCTAATTTTATCTTGTATCGGTTTTTATTTTCTGTCTTAAAGAATGAGAATTACCTAAACAAATTGTGAACAGCAGAATACTGAAGGAGTCTCCCGCATGCCTTGCTATGTTATGTCCAGGACAGTACTTTGAAGTTAGCCCAGCTTTGAGTGGAGACTGGACCAAATGATGGCCAGAGGTCATTCTACCCTAAATTATTCCATGATTATTCCCCCTTCATCTCAACAGAAAATAATTTGTTCAACCCATCTATTAAACTTGACTTCTAAAATGTACACCTCAAATCGTTTACTTAGTATTGCCTGTAAAAGTATCAGCAAAATCTTTCCTGCTCCCTGCAGAATATTCTCCCGTTTCATGACAGTGTTTTATGTCCACACATCTGGTGGAGAATACAGAAATAAAAGACAAAATGTAAGGTAGAGATGACTACCATGCAGTCTGCTCAATGTCAAAATCCAGACCATATATTAACATTAAGAATGTTCTTTGCTAGTTACAGGGGACTTCCCACCACTATGTCTGCACAGTAGGAGTTTACTCCTGGCCCAAACAGGCGTAAGCTGCAGGAAAGGGAATAGCAAAATCATCAGCTAAGTAAAAAGAAGAAACATCCTGGCTTTGTGTTCTCCTCTGTAGGAAGGGAGAAGGAATGGAAAGAAACGGAGAGAGTTGTTTACATGGAAAGAGGCGAAGGTGAAGAGCCCTGAAGGGATTTCTTGGAAGGAGCAGGGTGAAGCTAATGTGAAGAGGCTGTAAGGGAGAGGAACTGGGAAGGGCTGCGATGTACTATTTCATACCATGACAGGCTAGCTGTGTGTTAGGAGTTTCCTGTGTGGAATGCGCTTTCTTAAGGTAGAGGCTGTCTGGCTTCTGTTTGCATCATTCCTTAAGGAAGTGCTGAACTCGAAATCACAGAATCACAGAATGGCAGGGGTTGGAAGGGACCTCCAGAGATCATCTTGTCCAACCCCCCTGCATGAGCAGGCACACCCAGAGCAGGGGGCACAGGGCCGCGTCCAGGTGGGGTTTGAATGTCTCCAGGGAAGGAGACTCCACAGCCTCTCTGGGCAGCCTGTGCCACTGCTCTGGCACCCGCACAGGAAAGAAGGTTTTCCTCATATTTAAGTGGAACTTCCTGTGTTCCAACTTGTGCCCGTTGCCCCTTGTCCTGTCATCAGGCACCACTGAAAAGAGCCCAGTCCCATCCTCTTGACACCCACCCTTCAGATACTTCTAAGTATTGATGAGATCCCCCCTCAGTCTTCTCTTCTCCAGGCTGAACAAACCCAGGTCTCTCAGCCTTTCCTCATAAGGGAGACGCTTCAGTCCCCTGATCATCTTTGTGGCTCTCCACTGAACTTGTTCCAGCAGCTCCCTGTCCTTCTTGAAATGAATCATCCCTCAAAACCTAGGGAAAATCACAGAACACCTATTGTAGCTGAAATAGTCATATAAAAGCATGGTCATGCTTCAAATAATTTTCCTAAAACAGCGGTCAGCATGAGGCACTCAGCTTGATCTGTATGTTAAGGATTAAATCTTGTGCAGAAGGAGTATCCTTGTACAGTTTGTCTGTAATGAGAAGATGAGGAGCTTCGTGTTACTAGTGAGGTTTTACCTCCTCTAGGAGCTAGCTGTCCCAGGAAGAAATATTGCAGTATCTTCATCAGAAGTGTAAGGGTTTCCTTAAAGGAATTTTATTTATAATGCACCATTATTTCTTTAGAAATTAATGTTGTGGTACCAAAGACCAGAACCAAATAGGTACTGAAAAAGTGTGTTGTAATGCTTATTTTTAGGTGACTGTCCCCATGCATCTGTGATCCAGGTTGAGTTGCTATAGTGCTCATACAATGCATAGGGAACTGTGTGCTTCAGAACAGAATCGATCTCAATTCACTGAATATTCTTTACTGAATGTCAAAATGTTGGGCAGGATGTTTAAGCTACCTTACATGAAATTCAGTCTCATGTCTGCATCTTCAGTACCTTTTTCTGCTCCACTGGGAAACTCTTTCCTCTTGTGGGTATTACTGTCTTGCACCCTTCCTCTGAAGCTGTCTTTCAAAACTTGGTGCAAAAAGAAGGTAGCTGTGGTGGTGTCTTTTATAATGGAGTTCCTTAACTAAAATACTGCCTTGTTTTCTATACAGGATTGAGGTTTCATAGGAAAGATAGGGAATAGCCTGATGCTTACACTCAACTTAGATATTGCTTTGATTTCTCACAAGTGAATAAAACAGGATTATATCTAGTCCTATCATAATGACTGAACTATTGGGGTAAGAAGGAGGAGGGAAAGAAGAAACTAGACCTCATTTTATCTTTCAGGGTATTGTGTTGTTTTCTTTAAAGTATGACAGCCATTACAATACTTTCTGTGCAATGCTCTCTATAAGGCATGCTTGAAGAATACAGTTTTATAGGTACTGATAGGCTACGTTGTGATTTAGGCACCAAACTGCTCAGCTGCCTCAAGGCAGAGATGATTCTACCTCTCCACTATTGCATTTCTCTAATTTGCAATCTCTGATTTATTTCTTGAGCACTTAAGTTCCTTCCAAATATTATTTTAGCTGCTTATTTGGCTTGGATCAGATCCAAATATCACCACTGCGGCTGAAGAAATATGATAGTACACTACTATCTAAACTGCTATGCTGTGGAGAAGTGGCAAAATTTAAAATTTAAAGGAGGCTGAGGGGCAACCTCCTTGCTCTCTGCAGCTTCCTGAGGAGGGGATGTGGAGAGGGAGGTGCTGAGCTCTTCTCCTGGGTATCCAGTGATAGGACATGTGGGAATGGTTCAAAGCTGGGAGGTTCAGACTGGACATTGGGAAGCATTTCTTTACCGAGAGGGTGGTCAAACACTAGAACAGGCTGCCTAAAGAGGTGGTCGATGCCCCAAGCCTGTCAGTGTTTAAGAGGCCTTTGGACAAGCCCTTAACAACATGCTTTAACTTGGTCAGCCCTGAATTGGTCGGGCAGTTGGACTAGATGATCGTTGTAGGTCCTTCCCACTGAAATAGTCTATTCTATTCTATTCTATTCTAAATGTGGTCCTGTTGAGGTAGTTCAGCTTTGGAAGTGAGCTCCTTTCTCAAATAAAAATAGGTGTGAAGCAAACAGGAAGAACTAACATTATTACGTTAGCAGAAATTCAGCCCTAATTCCTTCTTTTTGTAAACCATCATCCTTTTTCTTAATTAATTAATAAAGGGAAATTATAAGGTGAAGTAATTTGATTTTATTTTAGCTTCTCTAAATAAGAATAAAAGAATAGTTTTATTGATTCAGAGTTAGGGTCTATCTAGCCCAGTGTCCTCTCTGGGATACATAGGGGCCAGAAACAGACACTGAGGGAAGAGTGAAAATAGGGCAATCATATAACGCTTGTTTCCCTAATGCTGTCATGGCTTCCAAGTTTGAAGTTAAATAAAATATGAGTATTTGCATGTGTTGCCTTGCAAAATCTTTTGCTTGGAATAGTAGAGCTTCACAGGCTTCCACTGTGAAAGGATTCTCTGTCTTCACTGTCACACCGGTAACTATCTGCAGAACTGAAACTAAAGGAAACTGGCTGGTATTGCAAGCTAAGCAGCAAGTATTTTGTTTCTAGGTAGCTAGGTTCAGTCAGAATTTCAGTAAATGCTTTTTGGGAGTTGGTATGTGTGAAATTAATTCAGTAAAAAAAAAATAAAATTACTATAATTGACACTCTTGACCATTTCAGGAGCGATGGTCAAAAACTACAGGAAAACAGACTGTATTATGCTCTCTCTGTTAAATAGCAGCCTTCACTGCCTGCTTTGCAAGCACCTAAGCAGCGCCCTGTGTGGAATGCAAGACTGCTGCTGGCTTTCTGTGCGTGCTCTGTACTTAAATAGTGCTCTTAGCAGTGTAGCGCACTGCACTTTAAATCATATTTAAATAAGAAGAAATAAAACAGTTATTATTAAGTACAATTAGTATAGGAAAATTGGATATAAATAGGACTGGAACAGTGAAAAGTTGTTTTTAAAGGAAAATCATGTCTGCAAACTTCTGCAAGTATTAAATGCAGAGGAAGGCATTGATCTTGGGACCTTTTAGAAGATTTAGCTGTGAATATTTCTCTGCATCATTAGAAAGAAGTACAAAACATTCATAGCACAGCCACAAAGTTCTGCTATTGATTTTGTAAAACCTAGGGAATGACAGTAATTTGTTTGGGAAAAAAAATAGACAATTCTCTTTCCCTGTAGGAACTTGCAGCAAGGCCTTTCTAATAAAGGCGGGAATTAACCACCTGAACGTTTTTTTGGCACCTACAGCTAAGAAGAACTTTGTAATAATTTAAAAAGTCAATTTGAAGTTCAGAGCAAAAGAGCAGCCATCAGTAAAATATGTGTGGATTTGTGGGGGGTGCTGTTTCTTTATTTTGGTTTGTTGGGTTTTTTTACATTTTCCAGAATCATTGTAGGGGATTGGAATAGGTTTGTTGGAACATCAAAACAACTTCTTGACATGGCAGCCAAGTTGATACTACAGCTGACTAATAGAGTGTGATTAAGTGTTTGAGAGAGGTTACTGTGTTGTATCTATATAGGCGACTACGGAAGTCAGAGATTTTGATGTAATTTCAAATTGGGCACCAAAAAAAAATTGCACTTGGGGGTTGATCTTTTCTATGGTAATTTTTTGAGGGGTTGGTACTTTTTCACGGGATTACTTAATGTAAAATTTATTCTTAGGTCTTTTTTTTTTCCCCCTAGATAGTTGATACTAAAGATTGTTTACTATTTTGCAGAAAACCTGAAGTGTACTGCTGATTTAAAATCTGTTTTTCCTTTGCTTTAGATGGAATATTACTTTCTCAGCCTCCTTGCTTTTTTGTGAAATGCTTCTAAATATTTTTTTCTTCTACCTTCCACAGCCACAATAGCAATTTAAAAATCAGTGAGACAGTATCTGCCTGTAATTATATTTGTGCGGCTCCATTGCAGAAATATTTGAGAAGATCACCTGCTGATACAACTCCTTGTAAAAATCCTTTCATAGCTGTTCTATAGTAGCGTTAGCTATAATTTCATGAATTGCTTCAGAAAACAATAAAAAGAAATATTTTTGTGTAGCAGATAGCTATAGCACTTTCTCCAAAAATAAGTGACACTGTAAACTGAATGATTTCACACAAAGAAGAGGCACATAAACATTTCTTGGTTAATTAAAGGAATACAGAAGTGTGAGTTTGCCAAGGCAGCCTGCATGCAGGCTGCCTGATAAATCAAGAGGTGTCTCAGAAAGAGCAAATGAAATAAGACCTACATCCTTTCACAGCAAGAAGTTAGTTTCTTTTCTATGGTGTTCTTCTGAGGAGCAGTAAGGCACAGGACTTGAATAACCAAATCATATGGCCCAATGTGCTTGTGCACTGATGTGTATTGGTGCACAGGATAAGAAAAATGAATTTCCACAGGCTGCATAATAGGCTGCCAGGAGAAGTGTGTACAGTGCGGTGAACCTCCTTCTTGCACTGGACGGTTCAGAAGCTATCGAGAGGCATTCATCTGAAGGGAGTTGGATCTCATGTTAGGCCATGTAATGTCTACAACTAAACCCAAGCGATTCTGCAAGTACCACTGTGACTGGGTAGCTTGTAAAATGTTTGTGTTGGGCTGGGGGTTTGATGTAAGTTGCCTTTGCCCCACGTTGTCCCTGCTGCCAGGGCTACGGGCACGCTCCCGACTGCTGGGAGTTCAGCTGGGTCCAAGGTGCCCTTGCTGCTTCCCAGCACCTGCTTTGAAAGCGACCTTTGGTGTTTGTACAGGCCCTATGGCAACGCTGTCAGAGGATGTCTTAGGCAGTTTTTCTTCTGCCAAAGTGCTCAACAGCCTTCCCCACCTCTGGGTTAACGCCTGTGAGTGTTACTTTTACAGAAACATGGCTCATGAGCGTGGTCTGGGAAAGCAGCATTTTGGTGTTGCTTTTAGCATTCATTTGTACGCCGCCAAAACCACTTCTGACTCCCATAAATTGTGGGGAGAGGTGGTTGATGGTCTTACGTAGCTCACCTTGTTGTGAGCTGGCTGTTGTGGGACAGTACCATTACCTCCACATAACCCACCTTGTCACGCTGGATTCCTATCAAGTCCGTCTTGAAGAAGACACACACTACTTCTTTAGCTTTACCTGAGATAGAGGAAAAAATAATGAAGACTCCCAAAGGCCTGACTTGTTGCTTTTTTGTAGACACACTGTAGCTCAGACTGGGATTTTTCTATCCATGCCTGAAAAGGGATAAACTTGATGTAAACAGATTGCTGGTAATAGTCGGACATCCTTTGCTGACCACAGATACTCTGCATTTTTGCAACACTTTGTGCTTCTGATCTTTCCACACTGTGCAGGGACAGGTAGAGCTCCCTAAGTGCTCCATTCATGTGATGTTCCCCAAAATGAGCTTCCCGCAGCGTGCTGTGCTCATTTGCCTTTCGTCCTCCTAGCATGCAAGAGTCACACACAGAGGATTTCTCACTGCTTCAGTGCTTTTATTACATGCGTGCGGAGATGGGAACATGTGAGTTCAGCTGGAATCAAGATGACCACTCTGTGGATATTTACTTTGCTCATTCTTGCCTAGGGATGTAAAACAACTTTTACTAGAATCTTTCTTTGCATAGGAGGTTATTAAAGGTAAAGGTTTAGGCACAGTATAGTTCATCCTTACAGAAGATAGTTCTATTAGCTTTCAGATGAACAACCAGAACTAAACATATGGCAATATTCTTTTTTTTGTTTGGTTGGGTTTTTGTTTGGTTTCCAGCATTATCTTCTCATTCTTAAGTTATTTGGCTCCCCTGGGATTTTCTTTCAATGAATCCTGTTTTCCACAAACAAGTGTAGAAGATAAGTACAAGATAAGTATAGAAGAATCCAAGTTTTGTGTAGTTGAATGGTGACACAGGATTCTTTATATCACTTGAATAGAATTAAGTAGAATAGTCATCTTATTTGTACTAGAACATTTGAAATAGATATAGGATGCAATGACTACCAATAATGAGAGAAGAATACAGCAAATAAATGATCATTGTTCTTCTGGTTTGGGGTTAAGGGAGGTAATAATTATACCTGCCTGCGTTCTCAGCTCATTAATATTTTATGCTGCTATACTAATGTAATTCTGGTTAAAATCTCCCTCCTCAAACTCAAAGTTTGGTGCAGGTTTGCATAGTTCAGAACTTCTCAGTAAAGTATTTAATTGCTCAGCATCCTCAGTCAAGGTTGGTAAGAGTTTGCAAACTTATATAATGAGGCATAGGAATATGCAGAAAAGTGGTTGACAACAAATTTAAAACCTTTTCTTTAGAAAAACTATAAAGCAGAAAGCTTTATTTTGCTGAACATGCTGAAAAATTTATTAGGGGGAATACTTCTGTTAATTATTTTTTTCTCCTTTCATGTATTTGATGTAAGTCTACAGTCAGTTGTACTGATCTCTTGTGAAGCTGGAAAACACCTAAAAGAAAAGCATAAAAAAAAAGCACTTTTATTCACTCAAGCAAATTTGGCACAGTTGTGTGACAGCCTAAAGGCTCCCTGCACAGATAGACACGTCAGGTTGCTTCAGTCAGGAGTCCTTCTCAGGCCAAAAGCAGGAAAAGCTCATTCAAAAAAAAAAAAAAACAAACAAAAAAAAAAAAACAAACAAACAAAAAAAAAAGGTTAAAAAAAAGGCAGGGTATCTAAATTTAAATTATGTCAAATTCTAATAAGATTTTTCTAGGGACACCCTTTACATGTTTGTCTGCAAGACTGAGGCATCGGTTTGTAACCAAGAAATGGCAACTGTAACGTGCAACTGTATTGGACCATTCAAAAGCTAAAGAGCGTGAATTTAACTAGGGGAAATGTATTCATACCAGAATATTTTGATATCCTTGTAGGAGCAAATACACTTTTAATATAGAATCACAGAATCATTTAGGTTGGGTAAGACCTTTAAGATCGCTGAGTCAAACCATTAACGTAGCACTGCCAAGTCCACCAGTGAACCATGCCCCTAAGCACCACATCTACATGTCTTTTAAATACCTCCAGGGATGGAGACTCCGCCACTTCCCTGGGCAGCCTGTTCCATATTCCATATGTTGAATAAGAAGGTAGCATTAGGATAAAAATTTTGATGGCAAATCTGTTACATTGACTATAAAAATTACAGTTTTTATTAAAAGACCATTACAGTAGTTGTGGGGAGAAGCCTGACTAAAACTGGAAAAGCCAAAATGCAGTCAAAATTTATTGCTAACCTTTTTTAGACCATCCCATCTAAGATTTCTTAAGGTAAATACATTAAAATGTTTCTATGGAAGTCAGACTAGTGATATTAGGCATCACTACTAATCAGCCACTAGTGATTCATTTACTACTATTTGTACTATGCCAGTAATTAACTTCTGCCTTTTATACAAATTTACTGCTTAAAAAGGGCTAAGCTGGAATTCATGGAAATGATAATTCACTCTTTATGCACAGACTTGATTTTCTTTTCTCACTGATTTGGATGAGGTGGCAGAGTCTTTTACATCAGTGTGTTCTTTCCAGCAACATTTAATAATTCATTCTGCCAGCAAGAATGCCACCTGAGATATTACTTTTGTCTTTTGAGGTGGTATGTATCACATAGAAATCTGGATACTGGAAGGGGGACTGTATAGTAGAAAGTAATATATTACTTATTATGGATGATGTGAATTCCAGAAAGGAAGATCACTCTCAAATCCCAGTTGTTTAGTGATTTTGAAAAACAGGCAAAAGGAATTTCAAATTGGAAAAAGTAGTATTTCAAAAAGAGCCACAGTCCCTAGTCACCACCCACTAGGGCTCCATTTGAAAAGGTAATTTAAGTTAATTTTTTCCAGTTTCGGACTTTGCCATTATTATTTGCCAGAGAACTCTGGCTATGTTTATATTCAATATTATTAACTTCAGTGGACTTGAATGCAAGTGTTCTAGCTGAGTGTCTCATCGAAGGGCTAGCTTCTGGATCTATGAAATCTCACTACCGTGAGTCAATATAAACCACTGAAGGTAGATATTTGGAAATGGATGATGGTGTATAGATTTGAATTTGTCAGGTTAACACTTTTGATGCCAGCTAATAATCACAAGTTGTCCTTTTAGAACTCTTTATATGAAAATTAGTCAATTATCCTTTTTTTAACACTATCAAACCTGATAAATAATTAACCCAAGTTCTTTTCCTGTGAAAAGAGACCTCCAAAAAGAAGTATTTAATTTCATTTACATTATTCTTGTTCAGAACATACATACTCACTTATTCGTAAGAGATCCTGCATCTGTTGGGAAAAGGGAAAACAATTCAAGATTTAAAATCCATTTACTCATTAAAAAGAGCATTTATTCTCAACATCAGAAAGAAACAAATTTATACTTTGAAAAGTTAAAATAATTTCTGTCTTTGTTTTTTTTTACCGATGGATGCAATTGATGATTTTTTTCTCCCTTATAAATATCTTGTAAAAATGTACAGAAAAATGTTTTAATCATGACTATAATAATCAGTTCACTGTTATCAAAAGAATGATTATTACTGAGTAACTTCAACCCTTTTTGTATTCTTGGCATGTGAGAAAGACCTATATTGAAGCATAAATGGATTATGCCTTGGAGGAAAGTGTACTCATTGCCTAATTGAATATATCATTCATTTTATCATTCGTTTGAATATATCATTCATTTTATAGAAAAAACCCTACCTAACTCATCCTCTAGTGTGCATGCTCATTATTTTAAAATTAAGACCTTCCATTGCTTAAGTGCTTGTATGTAGAAGCACAAACACATCTAAATTTGTCTCTTGTGTAGGCCAATTGAATTAACTTAGCTGCACATTTGAATAATATAAAAATGCACATAATGATCAGTAGAACCAGGTATCATACTCATAATTTCTTTTAGAAATTGCATGTAACTGTTCACTTGAGAAAGCAATTTATTACTTTCTCTATAAAAATGGAAAATCGGACAAATAGAAGGATCAAAAAAAATTGAAAAATGTTCATGTTTTTGCTTTGAAATAGTGTAGTTTGTGTATCAAGAGTAAGAGGGCAGTTTCTATATATATGTTTTAAATTAATTAAGATGCTTTCCTCCTGCTGAATGAATGCTGTGCAAGTCATTAATTTAAAATATGTAAAATAATACTTGATGTAGTTTAATTATGTTATTTATTCTTAAGTTATTTCCTTTATTCTTGAATAACTTCCTTCAGAATAGGTTTAGATCTGAATATTGATGGCACACTACTGAATCATTTCATAAAAAAATAACACTTCTTTTTTCTCTTTTCAGTTCAACAGAAGAGCAGTTTCACTGGCAAACACAAGGTAACGTACTTATCTACATATATGTATTACATATATTGCCTCCCAGAATTATCATATTTCCTAAAGAAGATGGAGGGGAAAACACATTTATTTATGCGATTTCTTTTTCTTATTCTAGTGTGTGAAAACCCTACTTAAAAACTGATTAAATTTGGCAAGAGTTGTTAGGGTTGCCAAAAGAACACCGAGACTAACGTAGAGTTTTGAGAGGGGGCATTGCTAAACATGTCTCTAACTTTTTTTAGAGATTAGACCTGAACTTTCTCGTTTTGCTTTTATTAATCCAAGGCTTTCAAAGGATGGCATAATTTTCAATATGGCCAGCCTTCTCTGAATATGTGATCTTGGTGTGTTCTCCATTCCTTCATCAGCTGTGAATGCTTAGCCACGTGTAAACTAGTTTTACCTTTTGTCTTGTAGCTGGTTTTACCTTTTGACTTTCTTTTACATTTTTACGTTGTTAATTTTATTACAGATGGTCAAAAGGATATAGAAGATGAGCTCACCACTGGTCTGGAGCTGGTGGACTCCTGTATTAGATCACTGCAGGAATCAGGGATACTCGATCCACAGGACTATTCAGCCAGTGAAAGTGAGTTGCTAACATGTGTTTTCTAGAACCCAGACATTTGTAACATTTCATGCTTGAGATCTGAATGCATATCTTATAGTTTTTTTCTTGATTATTTTCTGATTTTGGCAGAAGACAAAGTAGTTGCGAGCAGGCAAATTGCCTCCTTGCCTTCACAAGTTAATTTTTGGTTTTGTTTGTAATAGAGAGAATCTCACTGCTAGTTTGTAGGGAAGAAAAACAAACATGGAATATATTTTAACGAAAATATTTTGTAATTGCAGTATTGCTGTACTATACTGTAAGGTCATGTCACAAGACTTCGGCATCACCACTACAAAAGTAACTTTCAAACAGCCCTTTTTCAGTATGCAAAAGTAATAAAATGAAATGTAGTGTGGGGCTGTGAGTAATTCCGATGTCTCTTTGCAACCACTTGGCCAGGTAGCTGCTACTCCTTAACACTAAAATTTTCAAATGGATACACTAACAGAAATAGTTAGATGAACTTTTTAAAGATGATGTAGGGAATGGTAGCTGTAGCAAGAAAGCTGAAGTCTTTTCTCAATGGTTGACTCACTGGTCATTTAACAGCCATGCTGTTTGCAGAATTGTGCAGTGAGTGAATAGATCCTCTGCTAGGACCAGCCGTTGGGGAAGTGAATCAAGGCTAAGCAACAGCCGAAGCGAATAAGTGACATGCCACTCCACATATTTGTAGAGCAGATGTCTACAAACGCATGTGCTTATGAGTTATATACACTGAGACAAAGTTTTCCACTAGATATTGAAAAAGCAGGTTAACTCCCTGTTTTCCTTTCCTTTTCCTCAGTCTCCTATCTGACATTCTCTTCCCATCTGCCACAATGTATACCCACTTTCACTTTTCTCCTACTGCAGCTCCTGACACTACCTCGGCTTTTCAGTTTTCTCTAGTATTGTTCTACATCTCCTTCCCTCTGCTCAGTTGAGCCATTTTTGTCTTTTTCAATCCCCTGCTGCCCAGGACCCTCTGACTGAGTCATGTCTTTCAAGGTAGCTGTCCAAATTCAGCTTTCTTGAAACCGAAGGGGATGATCTCCCCTTCATCTGGAAAGGCTAACAGAATGTGACAGCCACCTTCTGCAAAGCATCTCTAGCAATGACGAGTCATCACCTGAAACATGGTCATCAGGTGACAAAAGGAAGGCATTGCAAATTGAACTCAGAATTTTAATTTGTCAGAACATTTTTCATTTTTTTGAAACAAGATTTGCAGTAAAATTCACAGCTGACCATCCTGGGACAGTAGAAAATTTTTCACTTTTCAAGCGCACAAGATTTCTGGGCCAACAAAGTCACTAACACTTTTGTTAAGACATTATTTGATCTGAGCACAATATGTGTGATTAACATCTGTTAAGAATTTGCTTGGTCTGAACAAAATTGGGAAAACATGAAACAATGTAAGATCCTACAATTTGCCCTGGGTTTTTTTTCTCCGCTTGGGGGTGAGAAGAAACAGATTAAATGACTAGCATGATAAGGATTGCCTTCAGAATATAGTACAATAGAAAAACGAAACTGGGTAGATGGCAACAGAGGAGCTTGGGGGCCGGGAGGGGCTAGCTTGCATGGGAAACTGGCAGAAACTGGCTGAAGAGATGGAAACTGAGAAAACAAATTTTAGGGAAGGATGAAGGCAGTAGATGGAGAGAAGTCTGGGTATATCAAGAGAATTAGTACTAAAGCAAATTTCTGGGGAGTATCACAAAAAGGTAAGACACAAATAGGAAAGCAAATAGATGGGAAGGAGAATAAGGAATGTGGACAAATGGAAAGCAGTGGTGGAGAAGAGGAGCAATAGAGAGGGATTGTGAGTGAGGAGTGGCAGGGGAGGAACTGAGATTTGTTGTGGCAGGAGGTCCAGTCAGAAAGTTGAAAGCTGAATTTGCTTGGCTGGATGGTTTGTTCATGGGATCAGGAGTTAGGTGCAAAGAGGGGGAACAACAGGGTGATGAGAATGACATTCGAGAAAGGAAATAGTGATAGAGCTGTGGACAGGACAAAAGCTGTCCCTAAGGAACATAGGTTTGGAGAGAACAGGCAGGTCTGTGTGCTCACAAGGGAGCAGACTTCCTCACAGAGCTGCAAGCTTCGTCTTCTTCATTGTCAGGAAACATTTGTGAAGCCTTTTGTCACAGTGCCCCATACTCCTCTGCTCCAGGCCCACCTTGTAATGAAACTAGGTTGCCCTTTGCCATTTATGGTTTTAATTAAGTATCAGATATATATGCCAAAGCTGCAGTTGCAGCTCTGCAAGTCACTCATAAATGCAATTAGGGTGTCATATACTGGATTTTCTTTTTGGTTTGCAGGTCTTTTTTTGATTTAGAGTAAAATATCACAAACACATCAGATATTAAAAAGTTACTGTGTTTGCAAAGTCAAAAGTACCAAAGTCAAGACTGTCTGTACAACATAATTTGAATTCCTTATGAATGCATTATAAAACAATTATTATCATGCCCTGTTTTGTACATTTTTTGTCCATGCCTCATTTACTGCAAAGCTAGGGCTCAGATTACACGGCATACTAGAGGGGGTTTTCTTCTGGAGCACTTCTGACTTCTCTAAACAATGAGCATAACACACATACTATATGAAAACAAAAATGTCATATTTGACAGTTCAGTTTTGCACTTAAAATTTAATTGTATCCCTCCTTCATGTCCTAAAGTTCTGATGTTACAGTTGTGAAATCATTCAAATTATCTTTTACTGATACTTAGCTTTAGGTGTTGCCGGTTAGTTCGCAGTTGGACACTGTGGAAGCACAGTCTCGAGTATACGAAGTGTGATATTTTACTCTAANNNNAAGGAAGTTTAAAACTCACTCTGAAGTGTCTTCTACACAGCATTTGTATTTCATAGACGCTTTTGGTCTTAATTCCTTCAACCTCCAAAGAGGAAATTAGATCTATATAACTGTCTCACTTTACAGGTATTCTAAAAATTGTTATTTGTGATGTATTTGAAATAAACATTCAGTGTCATAGAATAATCCACCAGGGTGCTATTTTTTTTTCCTTTGTGTAGGGCATTTTTCAGTGAAGGCCTGAGGTCATGCGGTAAAAAATGAGGCAGCT